>JAIUND010001730.1:0-30973 GCA_034699125.1 Gisinianus flammeolus | reverse complement strand
TAAAAATTACATCAATTCTCTCATCTCGTTCTTTAACATTTCATTCGTACATAATTTGCGCATTCATAAGGCAAACTTTTGACAATTCTTTACTTATTAATGAAAAAACTCGAAACGGCAAATATTTTCATGCAATAATAAAACGTTGGACAAAAAATTCCGCAAAGGCACAGAAAAAAACTCTGCAATTTTGATTGAGTCGTCCGTCCGTCAATCAATCAAAATTAAATTCCGCTAATGTTCGATGAGATGAGGAAGGTTCTCAAACCAAAAAACTTGTTTGCATATGTTTGGAGGGATCAAACCTCAGTTGTATATCGCACATTACAGTATATCAATGTCAATGTTATGGCATAGCATTTTATCTCACGAAATATTTACATACCTATTTGCATATTCGCAGGTAAACAAACCAATCACTTACATTATGGTACACATACATACAAGGAGTCTTGGCATGAATAAGAATTCAAATGTCTCAGCCTCTGGCTTAAAACAAAATTGTGATGGAGAGGCAGGATGAGGTCAATCTAATAAATCAAATTAAATTTTTTATTATGATTGTTAGACTACAAAAAAAAGAGTCGTGCGTATGCTGCTTTACTCTTGTTTACTCAACTTCACAAACTGTTTTTTTTTTTTTTGCACATTTATAGGGTTTTTTTATTTTTTATCACTTGTGCATGCAATGACGACCGTCTATTTGTATTTGTGTAGGTTGTACAGCTTTTGCGCTTGTATGTATATAGTTGTAGGAAATTGGAAATTATTAATGATTTGAAGTTGAACGATACTTGAGGGTAGGAAAAAAGGTATATATACATTTCGTATATACAGATACGTACATGTGTGTATGACGCCCAAATGATATCGAAATCCAAATCTAATGCATAATAAATAATGCATGGTGTTAAATGTAAGTGTGGAGGATTGCAATTGAAAAAAGGGTTTTCGCTTTTGGCAATTTCCAACAAGAAGAAAAGCGGGGAAAGGGAGGATGGGGAGATTGGAGATGTAGCTGAGCAGAAAATAGTTTTGTTTGCCAAAGGACAGTCATATAGGAAGAAGGAAGAGGTAGAGACTATATATAGAGAGAGCTACAAAGAAAACGAGAGAGAGAGAGAGAAGTCCGTGCTGGACATTATCTATAGAAAAAAAGAAATTTAGAATTGTGATGTGATGATGGAAACAAGAAGAAGGGGATGATAGAAAATACGAAATACGATGGAATATGAAATGAAGGAAACAAGCTATACTGAAATACTCAACTCACTCTTGTCCAGTTTCTCTATCTCTCTCTCTCTCTTTTACTCGATACTTTACATTCAACAGCCTCAATTTCTTATTTCAATTTAAAACTAACCCGTAAGTTTACCCAACTTCAACTCTCAATAGACTGTTGAATTCAGAATTCTGGATGATTCCAAAGTCCGCGATTCTAACAAAAACATTTTTTTCCATTTCTACTTCCCTTTTTTTTATCTCGCTCACTTGAATTCATTGCATAAATAAATTCACTTACGTTTACGAATTTCAGTATAAATTCTTTATGCTAATATAATCTAAAATCTAAAACAAAGTTGAAGAATTGTTTTCAATCCATTACCGCAAATTCTACCAAATATTTAGTAGAAGTGTATACTTCTATACCATACAAATACTGTTTCATTGTTCAAACCACAAAAGTTTTGATATAATTTTACTTTTGATAGAGATAGAAGGTCATGCTAATTTTCTCGTTTGTTTCTAATAAAAACTTTTTATCCACGATGATATGGAACTGCGGAAACGAGATGAAATTGTACATAGATGTGGGAAGTGGGATGGATTGGGGATATTTTAAGAAGCATATTTCTGTACAGACATAAATGACTGATGACGGACCCAGTGAAAAGGTGTTTAAAATTTAAAAAAAAATGCGCATAACACTGATTGACGCCGAAACACACAAGTATAGCCACACAGCGACACACTTGTATGTTTTTTGCACACTTTGTCAGCCTGATTATCACCTTAACATTGATATTGCCATTGCCATTACCCAATGTGAGGCTTGATTGCAATAATCCAAACAAGTTCTTCCTATGCCTTCATCTCTCACAATCAGTGAGCGCTGCATTAGCTGAATTTTGATTGATTGACGAATCAATGTTGACTGCTTTTACACATGTGAAGGAATATTCACTATTTCAAATTTCAAGTTTCACAAACCGACAAGATTTAATTGTATACCCACAGCCTTTCAAATTACAGATATTAGGCAAAATGTCAGAATATGGATTTGCTAAATAATTCAGATTTATTTCAACGTTCAATTGATTTTGTCAAATTATTTAAATTTTGTGCACATAAAATATAATCCACAGCGTTGCTGTACAGTTGGAAAGTTACAGGAGAAAATATTTAACGTGCATGGGTGTCCACGAAATGAACCATGTCATGTCCAGGTGATTCTGTGATGGGACCAAGAGAAAAACTTCCAAATGACGTGATGGGACCGAGTGAGTAGCTTCCATGATTTGTAACTGGAGGAAGTGAGTAGCGTCCGTAATTCGTGATGGGACCCGCGGTGAATGTTGGGTTAAAGACGAAAAACTGGAGACAGGCCAGCGCCGGCAAAAGTCACGACGGCGAGGAAAGTGACGATTGCGATTGTAAACTGTGATTACCAGAGAGAAAGAATACAAAATAGACGGAGAAATGGATGGATTTCAAATTGAAATTAGTGTAAATTGAGAATTACAAATGTTCATCCCAAAAATTCAGAATTTGGAAAGATTACTGGAGGAACTTACTGATTGCATGTTGATTGTAGATTTTCAGAGCTATTTTGGAGAACAAAGAAAACAATTTTCTGAAATGAATGATTTCCACAGAGGATTTTTTTTTACGTAAATCTGATTCGTTCTGTGAGAGATATTCTGAGTACGTGTCTGCATGTGTAAGATGATGATGTGAACCGATATGAGACTCTGAGACGTTTGTTGATCACCTTGATTTTTGTGGCTGAACTCGACTAAAGTGCCAACAATCAGGACTCACACACAGACACACCTTTCAAACTCCTCAATTTTTTCCTGCCTGTGTGCTTCCCATTCTTCATGCAAAATCAAAAAAATCAATGGACGGTGTGTGAATCCGGATAATATCGTAAATTAAGCATCAGTTGATTTTGAACAGACGTGGATTTACTGAGCTCCCTCCACAGTTTGGAATTTCCCAAATTCATCCGTCTTTCGTCGTCGTTTGTCAACTAAATTTCATTACAAAATAATAATCTCGGTCCCACTTGCTTAGGTAGAGACAACTGGTTGTTCGACATTCGACAAACGCAAAAAAAATCATCGAAATTGCTTTGCATGAAATTAACCAAGTTAAGTATACGAATGATGAATTTTTGTACTCACGACTACTCACGAGGAAAGTCGTAAACTGCATCTTTTTGTGTCTCATTATCTGTATTCTAGAATTGTTGTGCAAGAATTCTTATTTATGACATTGTTAATGTATTTTGGTGTGGCTATAGATTTCATTTAGAAAATTTGCTACTAAAGTAATTGAATGTTTTATTATCAATCACATTTGTTGTAGTAAATTGAAATTATACCTTAATTATTGTTGATTGAATGTACCTACCTATAGTGAATACACATAAAGCTATAAAACTATTTGTCCGAAACAAAATTGGTTACATAATCATATTAATATTCATATTGTGTTTACTAGATTTCCATTTTGATCCTACCAAAAATGAAATACACAAAACAGTCGACTTCTTACTCTCATCATATGATTCGTCATCATCATCATCATGAATAGTTCATCCACATATATGTTCATCATGCATTTTCTAATACGGATGTATACACATGTATAAACAGATATGTACTTATTGGTTAACAGAGATACAATACAACGAAGGAAATTTCCTAAACCTCAAGTCGTTTGATTCACTTTCACTCTCTCTCTCTCTTTCTCTTTGACTCATGAATTTTATATATTGGAATGAAAGTCCAACAACTTTCACCAAACGCTTGTGGAAACTCAAAGAAAAGAAGAAGAGGATTCAGAGGCAAGTGGAAACGTTTGGAGAAAATACGTGTATACATACAATGCATGTTTTATCGTATCTTGAGGAAATATCTCATGTGTTTGAGACGGTTGTTCCTCACTCCAACGGCATGCACGGAGAACGGCATGGACAAGCTTTTAAATAATTTACACATGTGTATAATTTGTGGATTTCTATTCACTTTATTTTATTGTATCGCTTACATCTTTCACGAAAAAAAGCAGGAAATGTGTACAAAAAAAAAGTTGATCTAATTTGATATTCGATTGTGTCTGTGCATTCTGTTCCCAAAGCGAAAATACAGCAGTACAAAAAGAATTCAGTATTATTTAGATTAGACTTTGGCAGTGAATTTCACTGTTCATCGTTCACAATTCCCAAACGAAGCAAGGAAAAAAAAACAGAATTTACAAAAATAATAATAATAACAAGGGAAATATTAAATTCTCCAGCATTAGATCATCATAAATTCCCTTCAAAAAAATTGGAATATATAGGTATCTACAAAACATCTCAATATACAGTATTTTTTATCTGCGTAATGCAAAGTTAACCTTTTTTTTATTTATTTTCCAATGTACACAGAATAAAGCAGCTGTTGGTAATTTATTGTGAGCACGTTTCCCCACAAAGTCCAAATTTTTCCAAGTTTGGCTATTGGAAATTGAAAATTGAAAATAAAATGTAAAGTGTGGACAACATAACAAGGGACTGATATGCTCTGTGGATTTTGTGAATTCTGATAGAAAGTACATAATATGATAATATGATGAGAATTTTTATTCTCTATTCTTAAAGTATAATTTTTTTTGGAAGACACTATATATACTCTCCAGTCCATTGTCCACATAATAGGTAATAGTGGTAATACTCGATCGTTTTTTGTTGTGGTTGTGACTCTTGGCAGTTGCAGACGACGCGCCGGCGAGCGAGATATCAAGAAGCTCCAAGAAAAGTTATTTTTTTACATGTACATATAAATGTAATATAAATATATTCGTCAGAAAAACTCTCACCATGAATCTTCACACGCAGCATCCTTTTGTCTACCCAAATGGATGGACTACAAACTACATACAGCAACCAACCATCCTTATGTACACACACTGACACTGAAGAAGAAAGAATGTCAAATGTTCGATAGTATAGATACACATCCAAAGTATAATAATAAAAAATACGGACATCCCCATCAATATAATACAGATAGGATAGCCCATGGCCAAGCCGTTGCCCAATACAACTCCCGCGAGTGAAATGTGAAATGCCCCATGAATATTTGAGTTTTGATTGTTGACATCCTAGTAGTTCCTAGTAGTTCCTTACACACATAGACCTTCTTTCCCTTAAAGGACACACACAGAGCATAATGTATACACATATAAATTGTGTTGAATTGAAATATAAATTGATATCGTCGTCGTATCATTGTTGGAGTATGCCACACCGCACCACTATATTTACTCTATATAAATGCAAATGTGAAAAATGTTTATCAATAAGAATGTATAAAATAAGCTGGAACTATGGAACTGGAGGAGTGAGGAGAAAGATACGAATTTGTAACGATATTCAAGAGATGAATCCATCGGGGAGGGAAAACGGGAACAAACTGTGAAAAACTCAAAGACTATCTGTATATGGGTATGAAATATGAAAGTATGAAACTCTTGGAAATGGAGTCGTTTATTTTTTAGGATACGGTCACATTTTGTATATAGGTACAAAAAAACACCGAGGGATGATAAGGGAGGCTCAAGGAACTGGAACTGGACGCACAAAATATCTAATATTTAATACACATGTTTTGTCCTGTAGGATTTGCCAAACTGGAAGAGAAGGGGAGAAGAAGACACTATGTATATATGTACATGTACAATACATATTATATACGATACAGATACATATATATTGCACATTGATATGTACATTCGAAGGTGAACCGTTTTGTGGATTTGAATTTTCAATTTTAATATTTTTTTCCTATTCAGTTCTCACCCTTCCATTTAGCTTTAGCTTGCGCTTGAGCTGATGTATAATATATAAATTGAAAATATGTACTCTGTATTGGTATTGGTTGAGTATTTGAGTATACATAGGTATGGTCCACAGTCCACAGTACATGAATGGAGATAGTCCCAGAATTTTGTAGGGTGAAAGTGGTGGTAGAAAGTCAATTTGATGCCTATGTGGACTATGGAGTATTTTGACTAAAAATTGAAGTTTGGGTCTCCTTATCTTCTCCGATATTACGACCATAGCTTGAGCTACAGCTCTCTCTCTCTGGATTCTGGACCATGGACATCATTTAAATTCATGGAGTTTTCACAAGACCCTCCTTTTCCATTATGTATACACACAATTTATACACAAATATATAAAGAGATATTGTGAGATAGATGTGTGTGTGTATAGTTGTATAGAGACTTTATTCCATCACATCCAGAGTTAGAGCCAGAGCCAGTTTGGAGCAACCAACCAGCCAACCAACCAACCAACCAACCGAAATTCAAATTCTTTATTCAATCGAATAACTCGAGAAACAGAAAAGGAAAAGGAAAAAGCGAAGGACACACATTTATACGTTATGCCCATCATGTATATATACATGTACATAATAATATCCTTCACCATTGCCCTTCTCCACTTTCAGTACTTGCCACCATGGACCATGGACAGTTCCTTTTTTTTTGTTTTTGTCTTGTTTTTTGTATTCTTTTTCTTTTTCTTATTTCCTCATTGCATGCGGACTTTGCTAATACGTAAAAAAAAGTCTACAGATACGTTAAATATTAAATATACAGTTGATTTTGATGAAATGAAAAATATTTACATCATTGATCATAGAATTCTCATCCACACAATCTCATGAATCCTTTAATGTATAGTAGTGAAACTGGAACATTCCAATTCCAAAATTTTAAAGCACATATCCTCAAAAAAAAAAAAAAAATCCAAAATATCCAATTGCCACTCGAACGACACGGACTTGCACTTTGTCAACTCTGCATCCATACATGAAAATATATGTATGTACAGAAAAATGTGGCAATTTAGAGAGCGTGACGGACTAGGAAATGTTTTTTCAAGACATATCTGTACGGATTTTTGGCAAATTCAAATTTGAATCCGAATAAAAAAAATTCCATGTCGTGTCGAATGGGAAAAAGAAAGCTTGCGGGTCTTCATGTTTTGTGACTATGTATATACAGATATCTGGGTTGTGTATCCGTATGTACGAGAGCTTTGCATGCATGGTTATGTAAATTTTTTTGGGGGGGGTCCGTGTGGAGATTCTGTCATATATTATTGTAATGGTCCATGTAGTGTATAAATATAAATATCTTTTTCTTGAGCTCAACTCTCTACAGTGTGTGTAATGGATAGAATATTAAGGAGATTTTCTTGACTTTTCCGTTTTTCAATTTTCAGTGTGCCCCCCATCCATATACAAATACACATAGATACTTACCAATATATTCAATACAGCATATATATAGAGTGGATTATTCTGTTGAGGACGGTGGACGGTGGACAGTGGACAGTCGAACTCGTCCAAGGCGAGTATCGAGGAGTGGAATGGAAGGCATCGGAGCGAGTAATAGGCGGGTAACTAAGCATATACTATACATTTCTCATGCAAAAGTCCAATGGACTGTGTGTGAATGTGAATGTGAATGTGGAGGACTGAAGGGAAAAAAGTTCTTATTTAAATAATATATCACACATGTGTGTATATATTAATACGCATATTGTATATGGTATGTATTGGTATCATTGTAAGATACATGCAGTTTGACGATAGTTCCTTTTTTTCTATTTCTATACACATATATATATTTCTTCCATAGACCCTCCAGACTTTTACTTCTCCCTGCTGAACTCTGGACACAGACTATTTTACGCTTCACTCACACGGATTTATTTACTTTACTTACAGGGTAAAGTTACTTATTGGACAGATATATATATATATGTAGAGTTTTTTTTGCCTTTCCGTTACATTATCTTATATATCCATTTGGAACATTGACAGTATTATGAAAATAAAGATTGGGAATCCAGATTGAGAATATATATATATCTGCTACTGTATGCTCAATGCTCATGCATACAGTATTATACATAATAAATATAAATGATATTTGTCAAAATACCTGGACTTGAATGTGAATGTGGATCTTGGGTCTCTCTTCTTCTAGGATGTACATTGTACATACATGGAACATGGATGACTTTTTTTTATATTTATTCTGGAGAGTTGAGCGTTAACTCGGGGGGTGTTGGACGATATGAGATGAGATGGTTCGTGTGGTGTGAACCGTATAGTATGGGAAAAAAACGAAAAAAGTCTCAAGTCTAGTCCAGAGGAAACTCGTATATTTCCTTCTTTTTTTTGCTACTTGATCGAATAAATCCGATGGGGAGAAAAAAAATCATCTGATTCCGAATTATGTAGAAAGTATGTATATAGAATGTGGGAATGTCCTACAGATAGAATCTAAAAAATTCACTTAGGACGTTTTATCCATCCAGAGATTCAAATCAATAATGTAAAAATGTTGAATTCAAGTCAAGGATTTGCATATGACTAAAGCAGGTCAATACATACTGATAATAATGATGTTATGTGTTTGTTTGTGTGGACTCCAACCCCGATCAAATTGCGGGGAATCCATTGGGGAAAAAGGTATAAGATATTACCGGTGTCCACTCTAACGCATTTGTCATGCATTTCCGCCTGTTTTCTTGCCATTTCAAGACGAAAAAAGTGATGATGACGATGTTGAAGAGACTGCTAAAAAAATACGTTTCCTTTTGGTTCGTCCGAGTTTACAAACTGGATATTTCGCTCTTCGTTGGTCAATGTCAATTGAATTGAAATCATCATCATCCCCTGACAAATGGAGTGAAAGCGACTTTATTTAAATTTCATTTCATTTCCTTTCACTTTTCATCTCGATAAAGACGAATAAATATTTCAATTCTAGCGTTTCCACGTGTCTAAAAGACATGGATAGTTTATAATGGGTGAATATCAAAATTGTTCCCTGAGCACTGGAAAATGGGAAATGCAAAACAGAAAAAACGTTTACAATTAATTAAGGGCAAGATAATAATCATAGCTTATCTATAGGAGTTTCCCAACTGTACTAGTCTCTGTACATACGGTTGTGACTTTCGATCCAAAATTTCCGCTAGTGTCGCTGTTTCCCGGATGCCCGATGTTTGATATGAGCTGCATATGGACTTACATGTTAACTTAATTAACTTTGAAATTCACTATAATTAAACGGTCCACTCTAAACGAATGAAACTTTACACCAAATTCGTTTAACTATTTCTTAGCATGGGATGAATAGTACAATGTGATTTGTGCATTTTGTCTCGTTTATAATACGAGAGGAAACGAGTGAGTTTTTTCGTTTTTTTACTCTGAATCCGAATGGAATTGAAGTCATTTTCAATGTCTTTTTTCACAGGATTCCAAATCTTGAGATTGAATTTCCTATCATTTGAAATGAAATGATTTCCATGTTAATTTAATTAACTTTGACAATCAATTGTAGTTAAATGGCTAAGAATAAACAGGTGACAATTTGAACAAATTTTTGAACTATTTACAAAGACGCAAAAATATACAACAGTGATATATAATGTTCTGAAATGTGACTGGCTTATAACAGACGACCAAGGAGTGTTTTGCTCTCAATGGAATTGAAATCTCTCACACAATACAATTTAAGTTGCATATGATTTACGTGTTAAATGAGCAAACATTTACCAATTAATTCTAATTAAATGGCTTACTCTAAATGTGGATGAGATTTTACATATGTTACTTGTTCAGAATTATTACCAAATTAAATGTTTTGACAATGTAACTGGATCTTTGAATATGTATACAAGTGTACATTTTTTGACCTAGTATCTGGATGTTTGACTTTAGACAATTGTATTTCAGTTAAGCCCATGTGGCACACATTACAATATTTTAACTGTGCTGACGAATTTCCGTTCTCAGGAATCGTCATATAAAAAATCAAGACTCTAAACCTCGAACTGTCGCTTCTCGAGAAGTCCAGACACATATAATAAGTATCCGATTACTCCCTCCACACTCAAAGGCAAGTGTGAAGAGAGAGAACCGTATGCACTCTAATGTAAATCTGCACTGTGTTATATGTACGCAGTGCAGAAAAATCCTCTAATACTCTATTTAATGTTATAGGGTAAGTGTGCTCTTAGTTTACCTCTCTGTAGAGGCAATCTTTTGTGTGGACTTTTGTCCACACTTCACTTCAATCTAATCTCTGCGACTGTGAAGTCACAAGAAACGCTAACTCTACTTTCGACCTACGAGTCGTCTTGCTATTTTCAAAAAATAAATCTATACTAAATTACACCAAGTTGAAGTCCAATTCGATTATTCAATTTTATACAGTTTACTATAACGCTCACATTTTGAGGAAGATTCACAGGTTTTTGTGATTAATTTAACTGTGAATTTTAAATCCGACTTTACCAATCGGCATGCCAAACCCAAAAGTCGACAACTAATTAATAAATTATTCATTACTGAACTATTTAAGACCATGAAAAAAATATATTCGAATCGAAATGCATGTTGTATGTATGTTTTAATACGCAAACAAATGAGTGTTTTTACTCGCAATATAAATGTAAATGTATGCGTTTCAATTCTCTCTTATTCTTTGCACTTGCTCGTGTATCGAGTGGACTGAAATCATCAATTGCTGCTCATTCTCACATCTCGGCGCCAACCAAATTAAGATAAACTCCCCATGTCATCCCTTATGAAATTGAACTAATTGAACAAGAACCTCGCTTCTACCACCAACGATGTAAAGAAGTTCTATACATTCAAAAGGCAAAAGAATCGATTATGAATGTTTACGATGGGATGGAAATCAATCCCATCTGGACCCGCTTCTTCAAAAAACATCTCAGGAACAAGAATATATATACAGCAAACAAATTCCCAATCCAAGTCAAGTTTTCAAATCATCTTTGATTCAAATTATAACATTTATTTTACTTGTGATTCAATCAAGTCCAGGGCCCTATATCCTCCTTTTTCGTCGGCTGTCTCTAGTGGCGAGGGGCGAATTGGAGGGAGATGTAGGGCCTTGGTCAAGTCGAGTGTAATTGTAGTTAACTGTATACATTTAATGTTCCAGTAATTATTGTACTTTGAAGTCATTGGTAAAATACTGTTCATTATGTTATTTACGTCTAGTCATTACTCATGTATTCTGATAATTCAACTATGTAAAATATTGACGGATTCCACAAATAAGGTAGCCAACATGCCACAACATGACACAAAGCTCGGATTAGTAAAGAATTCCAAATCAATCCACTTCTCTAAATAAATTCTACTAGAGTTACTAAATTTCAAACGTCAAGATACAGCAATCATTATCACCGAATGGTGTGAAAAGGTAAAGTCCCGAGGACGTGTACCCAAGACTGTTTTATTATTGTTTTGTTTGTTTGTTTGACCATTTAGTTATATTATTTTGATGTTTGCAGAATTAAGATGATACCCGAAGCTGGAGAGGCAAGTGAATGTCAAGAGAATCAGCGTGTGAAGCCTCATCAAAAAGCATTGACACTTCAACTACCAAATGAGAGAGAGTTGAAGAACGAATCTCGCTGGATTTACTGTTGGAACTTGTGGAGGGAAATACTTCAACAACAAATAGAATTGTGCACAGAATCAACAGAAACTGAGAAACAGTCGGAGGCAAAGACGAGGAAGAAGACACCAGCTTTATTTAATCATGAGCAAGAAGATAAAGGCGGGACTAAAGAAGCTCTAATTGCCGAACTCCAGTCTAATGTTGTTACAAAAACTGTGCAAACATTATCTAAAGTGAAAATAATTCGTCGTGTAAAAGAAACTAGAATGAAATTAGAAATTTGGGAAAAGGTGCGGCAAGAAGGTTAGTCAAATCTTTTCCACATACTTATATATGTATATTTGAATATTTGCATATGAATATAAATAGGATAAGAAATTTAAAGACGAATGTCCATTTAATTATAATACTTTTCCCCTTAAATAGGTGTGATTTTTTTGTCCGGTCTTCAAATCCATTCTTGTGAGTACCAAACAGGAGAACAAGAACTGGACAAAGAAGACTACAAAATGCTTGAGAGTCTTAAGAAGAAAGTAATGAGTAAAATCGTGACTGTTTGTAAGAATATTGATTTCTATATGAAAAAACTGGAGGAAGTTGTCGATATTTACAAGAATCATCGCTGTCATGGACTATTTATTGATCCTGTCGTCGCCAGAACAATTGACAAATTTAATAAAACGAATTCACAACCGTTTGCATTACCAGAAATTGATGTAATTCTTAGCAGTATATCTAGTAATCCAAGTCCATCTTATCAAAAATTATCTAAACATTCAAACTCAAAGAAATCCTCAAAAAGAACTAACAACTCACAAACATCGTCAACAACATTCGTTCAAGATGTACCAGATTTTATTGAGACTCTATTCAAAGGATGGAGGCCACAAAAAATCAAATCAGAAAATCGACAAGGAGATTCTCAGTCAGCGTGTCCAAATAATGGTGATGGATCACTATCACATCCGAATCAAAATCAAAATCAGAAATCAATTTCAAATCCAATAAAATATCAAAGTAACGATAAGAATTTGATTAAAGTAGCCATCAAGCGTTACTTGCAAATCATTCAACAAGGCACAGGTAAATACAAAATTAAGTAATTTATTACTGTTGTGTATACAAGAATATTTAAAATGAGTACGATCATTTTGTCATTAAAATTATGCCGAAACTTGATAGCCTGTAGCTATTATCAGTATTTGTTTCAAATATGTTTCAGAATGGTACTTTGCTTGGTCCTATTTTACGGAGAACGTTTTAAAGGAAATCAAAAGTATAGCACCGTTATTTGGCTCCCAAGTTTTTACTTTCATGACTAAACATATCAATCGTCAAATTAATTTGCTGAAAGGCCTCGTAGTTGAAACACGATGTTTGGGTAATAGAACGAACAAACTTGTTACTTCCGAGGATGAAATGCGTGTAATGACAACATGCCTTTCCGTTTTGGATGATTTTGTGAGCCTTATTGAATCGATTAAGCACGAGGCTTCGTATTTGATTCGATACGTTGAAATTGCGCTAATCAATCTAGGAGTTTTGGATTTAAATAAAGAACCTATCAAGCTTCATCCCCTCCGTCTCTACCTAATGAGAAATGTAATATCGTCAAAAGATTGTGACCTTCTAGCTGCTATAGATTTTCTATATTCAGAAATGGGGTTTCTTCTCGAGCTTATTGAATTTCGTTTCCATCAAAATGACAAGTATTTGGAGAAATTTGGACAATTGACTGCGGATCTGCTCAAGAAATATACTGTAAATCGAAAGGAAGCCATTCAAAAAACGGAATATATCAATATAGAAAATGTGAATAAATTAGATTTGGCTCGAGAAATGTGTCCCGATGAAAATTCGGAAGGTCAAGCTGCTGGTGTTTGTCGATCCCCCCTTTCAAGATACCAAAGATTCGCCGACTTACTAAAATGGGTTGAAGAATCCAAAAAAATGACTCAATTACCTCCAGAAATGGAACATCTTCCACATGTTCCAGAAGAATCTAAAAGGTCTACTAAAGGAAATTTAAGTGTAGAAGGTACTATTTCTTCAAATTCTTCTCCTCGTACCAATAAGAATGATCTGCAAATTCTGTCTACTGATACTGTTTTCGGTAATTATGTTTCATATTTTGTTCAATGCATTTTACGTGGCACATGCTTACTTGTTACGGCTTCCTTATTTGTTCTTATTGCGCAGGTAATACACGAGAGGGCAAGAAACGTGTGAGCTTTTGGAAATCTACCAAATCGAGTGCTCACAACCTCAAGAAAAAGCTTTTGTTGAAGAGAATGTAATCAACTATATATTTATGAATTACATTATTACGGCATCATCATGTTTGATGATTATTATTGTACTATTGTATTGACTCCTGTGTACTTTTGTCAACTAAAAGTTTGGCATTCTATTGACTTTAAATTCCTTCATTATGAATTTTGACAAAAGACATTACATAGCAGAAATATGTAATATTATATTACATACTATATCAATTAAGTATCTGCGTAATTAAAACTTCAGAAATTTATTCTATAATAAAGAATTTTAATTTGACAATTTTAAGTTTGACAATACTTGTGGATGTGGATGTAGATGGGTAAAGTAGTAATTATTATTTCTGTATACTTGCAAATCATTTGCAAAAGATTCACCAATTTATAAATAAAATGAAGAGGCGGTACTTGTTCGTTATTTAAAACTATATTTTTCGACAATCTGACATTTTTAGCATTCAGAATCTTATTTTTGATCGAAAATCGTACGGAGTAAACAAAAGTTACGATGTTATAGTTTGTGGGCCCAACCGTCTAGTCGAATTCCATAAGGTCCTTTCTAAAAATCTGATTTCAGATTTGAAAAGAATAGCTGGTTGACAACGAAGATGGAAATGTCATAATGTTGAATTTTCCATATTCATATTCAACAAAAGTCAGTTGTATCCATGGACAATAATATACAGTGACTGATTACAATATTAAAGTCCCGCTCTTCCATGGAGCCACTTATATATACATTCGCATATACTTTTTTCATGATCACAAATATTTGAGTAACATGTAAAATTTCATCCACATTTAGAGTAAGCCATTTAATTAGAATTAATTGGTAAATGTTTGCTTATTTAACACGTAAATCATATGCAACTTAAATTGTATTGTGTGAAAGATTTCAATTCCATTGAAAGTAAAACTCCTTTGTTCGTCTGTTATAAACCAGTCACATTTCAGAACATTGTGTCACTGTTGTATATTTTTACGTCTTTATAAATAGTTCAACAATGTGTTAAGATTGTCAACTGCTTAATCTTAGTCGTTTAATTACAATTGATTGTGAAAGTTAATTACCGTATAAACTGTTATAGAACCCCTAGTGTTGTATTTGGAAATCTTATAGAACCCCAGGGTATGTGTAGCAGGTTGGGGTTCTATAAGGTGTTTCTCAAAATCTATAATTTTTAATGTAATTTAAGTCGGAGAATGTTATAGAACCCCTGGGGTTGTATTGCCAAATCCTATAAAACCCCTTGCGTTGCATCAAAAAATCCTATGCAGCCCCTGGGGTTCCATAAAGTCTTGGGGGCCTATAACAGTATATACGTTAAATTAACACGGAAATCATTTCATTTCAAATGATTCGAAGTTCAATCTCAAGATTTGAAATCCCGTGAAAAAAGATATTGAAAATGATTTAAATTTCACTCGGATTCAGCATAGATGAGCAACAGGTTTGGCAGGCCTGTCAATCATATTCGAAACCTGCCGATTACCTGCGAAAAATTCAATTCCCTGCCGCTACCTGCTTCTTTTATTCCAAATTACCTGCAATGGAATTTAATATTTCAAAGAAAAATCGATAAATACAAATTCAAATATTCAACAACCAATGACTATGGCCCTTCTTGGTTTTTGGGGTCGAAAAATGTGAGAAGATCAGCTGGAACGTGATTCCAATCCATGATTATTGAAATCACTGGAAGAAATTCATTTGTCTTGAATGCTTTCAGAACTCTAGTATATACTTTATCTGGTCCAGCAGCAGTATCTTTGTAAACTTTTATTAATATCCGTTTGATTTCATCCTATGGTACTCAGTTGGTGAATAACTCATCTATTAATTGTTGTTTATTTGTATTTACTAATCCGTAGTATTGACGATTATTTTCATTACCGGTTGATAGTCTTTCCGAAAAGAATTCATAGACGGTTGTTGTGTCTATAGAGCATGTGATGCGGTTGTGGTTGAGGATTCTATTGACACATTTTTGGGTTGGTTGAAAAATAAATCCTGTGTCAATTGATAATTTTATATTTCCGATCGTTTTATCTTATCCCTCTTCGATTGTCTTTGTGGGTTTGCCGAGTCTTTAAATGTTCTTTGATTGTTAGAAAATGTGCTGCTGTTTTTCTTAGCTTTGTGAAATTTATGAGCAGGGTGGGAAGGTCCAGGTAGAAATGATGTTGGGTCTTGTAATTCCTGGGTCAAATTCTTGTAGAGTAGGTCCAAACCCATGTAATTTTTACAAAGTGCATTTAAATTTGAGTTGTATAGGTTTCTGAAGTCTGCTGTAAAACTATCAATTATTTTTTGAAATTTCTGCTTTCTATTCAAAGATTCATCTCCTTGGTTTGTTTCATTCTCAGCCTCATTTGATACATACTTATCCGCAAGTTCTTTTCTATATATTTCTCCATGTTTAATCCTAGTGTGATCCTTCAAACCCTTTTTTGATTTAAATTTTTTACCACAATTTTTGGTTGAACAAATATGGTCTTCGGGTTCATTCGGACCTTGGTTTATACTAGAATATTGAGTTTGAACTGGATGTTTCTCTACATTTGAATTTTTAATGTACTGCCCATGCGCAAGATCTTTGGATTTAGATAAATAAATGGCAATTGAAAAGGCACCCGTCTGCCCTTTGTATGAAATATTACATACAGGGACTTGAATATATTTATTTGTATCTAAACTGCTTTTCTTTGATTTATCTGATTGTGGAATTCGTTTGGATCTGCACTGTTCTCCAAATCGATTCATATATCCGGCTCGGTCCATGAAAATTTCTCCAGCTATGTCCATAGAAATATCTCCAACTCAATCCACAGAAATATATCCAACTCGGTTCATAGAAATATCTCCAACTCGATCCATAGAAATATCTCCAACCTGATCCATAGTAATATCTCAAACTCCCTCCATATAAATAGAAAAAACTGCATCCATAGAGAGATCTGTGACTTCCATTTCAAAATCACACAGACTGGCATCATCTCCCCCAAATTCCATAGTCCAATCTCCAATTTTGCTTCCAAAAGACAAATTCGCCCATGGATTTCCAGCTCTACAAAGCGGTTCCAGAGATTTATTCCAACTAATTGATTCCCCATATATTTTCACGCCAATTGAGTTTCCAGATTTTATCCCGGCATTTGAATTCCCCGATTTCATTTCCCCAACTGATTCTCCAGATTTTGCCCCATCAATTGACTCCCCATTATCAATCCCGTCCGAAGAAATCCAAATTGCATCCGCATCTGATGATTTCTTCATTTCACCCCCGCCCGATGAATTCCCAAAATCAGCCCTCTCCTTTGTATTCCCAATTTCTGCACTCTCCATTGAAGTATTCCCAATTGCATCCGCATCTGATGATTTCTTCATTTCACCCCCGCCCGATGAATTCCCAAAATCAGCCCTCTCCTTTGTATTCCCAATTTCTGCACTCTCCATTGAAGTATTCCCAATTGCATCCGCATCAGATGATGTCTTCATTTCATCCCCGCCCAATGAATTCCCAAAATCAGCCCTCCCCAGTAGATTTCCAGTGGTTGCTGGTGAAGAATTCTCAATTGGATCCACATCTGATGATTTCCCTGTCGCATCCCCGCTCAATGAATTCCCTACTGCACCCGCATCAAATGATTTTGTCCTTTCAGACCTGCCTGATGAATTCCCAGTCAACCCTCACCACTGAATTCCCAATGTTAGTTCTGTCGGATGAGTTTTCATTTTGGTGTCCGCCGGTTGTTTTTTCATGTACATCTTTGCTTGAGGATTGACCACTTTTATCATTTATCCATTTGATTTGTCTGTTTTTTCACCCAGATCATAATTATAGCTATTACGAGCCAAATTTTCTCCCTTCGGTAGTAAAGAAAGAATTTGGTTTCTTTGAAACATCCAGTTTTCGCCCATTCCGACGAATTCTTTTCTTCCAAAGCCGCCTAGTCCTCTCTCATATTTTTTAGTTTTTTCCACTTCCTTTTTCTTTTTGTATCACGAGTGTTAGTTTTTTAATTCGGGGGTTCATTGAAAGATAGCCAATTTTTGTTTCAGTTACTGTACAAATTCATGTTATTTTAGATAGCTGCCCCGATTTCAAAGTTGTCCATGGATTTTTTTTAATTTTTAATTTTCTTTCTTTTTGACGTTGATTTGAAATCGAAATCATATTTTCATTTCCTATTGTTGTCATGGAACATTGATTTAGCCGCCGTGACTTTGTATGCAAAATTGACAACAAGTGAATGGTCAGTGACGCCTTCAAATTTGACAATCCCTCCAAGAATAATGACAATGGTTCCTAAAGATGACGGTGGACCACTTGAAAATTATTTTTGACACTTTCAGAATGATCACCGTATTTGAAAACCCCCCTACACCTATATTGACTCTGATGCATGAAACGTTTTCCTACTAATTCTATAGGAGAATGCAGAGCAAAATTACCATGATGTGTATTGTTTCAAATTTTTCAAATTTTGTTTTGCATTGATAATTTGATATAAAAGTTTTTTTGACTTTCAAATAATTATATGTACTCCAACTTTAATGATGTGCTTATTTGTATTTAAAAACGAATTCCAAAGTTACATACAAATGAAGTTAATTAAATCATTCAACGTCTCATTTCAACGTTCAAAAGTTTTTACGATCTATAATTGCATCACTTTTGTTACTCTTCTCGTCATATCTGAACTTAAACAAAAAAATGTAAATATTTCCCGATATGCTATGCAGCAATGTCAAAATGATTATACTTACAAGTTAACACTGAGTTAATTAAAACGCGCAGCCAAATGAATGTGAATTCTGACAATTCTCTCTCGGAATCCAAACTCCGAAGCTATTTTTAAAGCTACGCGCTCTGTGTCCCGCTCGCATCGCAAGGAAACCTGCCAGGGGACATTTCCCTGCGTAAAGTAAAGCAGGGAATTCAATTTTTGGCAGGTAATCGGCAGGTTTCGAATATTATTGGCAGGCCTGCCAAACCTGTTGCCCATCTATGGGATTCAGAGTAAAAAGACCAAAAAACTCACTCGTTTCCTCTCGTATTATGAACGAGACAAAATACAAAATGCCCAGTTTCCACTCCCCCTAAACTCAAGATTTCAAATGCTGTGCGAGAGAAACCGAAGAAATCGAAAACGATTTCAATTTTATTCGGATTCTGAATAAAAAAAACAAAAAACACACTCGTTTACTCTTGTATTATAAACGAGACAAAAAGCTCAATCACATTGTACTATTTATCCCATGCTTAAAAATAGTTATAGAAATTTTGTGCAAAGTCTCATCCGTTTAGAGTCGGTCGTTTAATTATAATGAATTTTCAAAGTTAATTAAATTAGCATGTAAATCTATATGCAGCTCATTTAAAACTCAGCGAACTTCTCTCCCCGCGACACTCCGCGCATATTCCATTTTGGGCTTCAAAGCCGTATATTGTATATGTACACAGAGAATGCACCACCTATGTAACTCCTATAGATAAGCTATGTAGATATGCAGTAGTAGTATGTGGCCCCTTTTTTAGTATCCAGTGGATACTATCCACATAGTCATTTACTTTTTGTATGATGGATTGTTTGTTTGTTTTACTTTCGAATCTGGAAATTAATAACGTGTCCATTCTGTCCATCCTAATAAACTGTGAGCATTAATGTCCGAATGTGATTATGCTTGTCAACTTTGAACGGGAGATTAATAAAAGATATATAATTTGATTAATAAATTATGATCTGTTAACGCCCCGGGTATTCGGAATGTTCACTTCACATGTATAGAACCGAAAACCTTTTTTTTATATTCACCCATATATACGCATGTATAAAAACTGGTAGGAGGTTAAGGGGAGTGGAAACCTTTCACCTTTTCATCATTTCAATTGTCCAGTTCAACCTTCCAGTGCACACAGTCCAGTTCGGAAAAACCGAATGGAAAAACAAACACAAAAGAAGGAAAAACACTCCGCTTTATAGTTTTGTATACAAGACTCTGGAAACCTTAATAACACTTAAGTTCATTAAATAGGTACGTACATATGTAATTACTGCTCAAATGCTCATGTTTCCTGTCTCTTTATAATTTAAAAAGTATTTTTTTTTCAATTTCCAAAGTGCTCGTAAACTTCAATGCTCATAATTCGTTTGAATTTTCAATGTGTAATTATGGTTATTCTTTTATAATATTTTATAATATTCATTGAACAAATATTTCCGTTTATCATTCCCGTCGTAGTTCAATAATTGAACTTCAATTCAATTTTTATACCTTCATACTTAATAAACACACACAAATATGGAAACAATCCGGAAAGGGACAGTATAGAAATACCTACATTTTTTAATACTGGCTATATTCCAAAGTTAATTGGACGATTTTCAATTAAATATATGTACATAGAGAAGGAAACATGAGTGAAAACTAACAATTCCTGCCAATAACTAATGGTTGGTTCTATAATGGTTCTTCCCTTTATTTATTCTGTATGAAAAGAAAATGTTTATTTTAATTTCAATTACCTGACAATCAAACTTTGTATTGGGACAACAGTTCCGTACCAAATAAAAAATAGACAGTTTATTTAGTCCTATATGAGATAAATGACATGTGTGTGTAGATAGATATTGGTATAATATGTCTTGTTGATATGTACCATACGTATAGAGGAGGAATGTGAAAATTTACTTAATCGAGAGTAGGTACCAGTTTTTATCTAGAAATGTATACTTTAAATGTCCAAATATTCCATATATTTCTCATTTATATAAACCATTTAATTTCGAGTCGGAGAGAAATATCGGCTCTGTAATAATAAATATTGTATAAACAAACCGGGAAAAGAAAGTTAGGAAATTCTATCATTGCTCTAGCTCATTGTTTTTTGATAAATATTGTCAGGATAAATACTAAATACTCAGACAAAGAAAGTCGGATGTTCGTACATTGAAAATGAAAATACCGAACGTTTGGAATTGGTAAAATAAGATATGTATACATATATATATTACAATTAACGAGAATCGACAATTTGGAAAAGTAGACACACTGAAAAGTTTTGAAGATTTAAACACTGCGCTTCGTTCGTTTTCCATACCCAGGAAAAAATTATGTTGTATCATCAATTATCAATTATATTTGCTCCAATGATGCCGTATAGAACATGTTACAGGAGAATTTACAGGGCTAATATGGAAAACTTTGTGGTTGGAGTTAAAGGTGAAAAGGAGCCAATGCCCATGAGTTATTCATATAATCGACTATTATAGCGAGCTAATATACTCTAATCGCTAATGTAGAGAACCATGTTAAAATGGTTCCTTTCATTTTAAATTATGAAGAATGTATTTAACTTGTATTGTACAAAATCGCTAGATGTAAGGTATACAAAATTCAACTTCTCATCTCTTCATCAAATTATTAAAATTGAATTTGTTCCTCAATTATTGCCCACATTACTTATAATTTTCAAAAAGGGTTTATTCTCTTTGCTATTGTTCTAGTTGTCTAATAGACTAGACTTGTACTGTGTGTAGTGTTGCTGGAGATGACTTACGTTTTAAGGTTGACAGTCACAGTATCGAAATCGAATGTAAGGAATGACCACATTGACCAGTATAAAATAATTGCTGGCCATCCCCATGTATTTGTGCAGTTGTAAATGTTGGATTGTGAATAGGCTTGACATTTCAGACGTTCCATCTGTTTAGAATCTAAACTTTAGATATAATATTCCCATTTGAATATATTTGAATGTGATGTTGTGTGTTATTGCTTGGGCTTGGTTGATTTTATGGAATTGATGGGAGATGACAGGGAGTAGGTAGAGGAGGAGGTATAAAATTAAAACGAAAAACACACGCAAGAGCAACCCGAATTCACGTTCAAATTCAAGTCCAAATAATTTGATATTTATTTACAGTCTCAGTATATATTTAATCGGGGTCGGAGATGATTTCAAATTCCAAATGTTCAAAACTTGACGAATATACTGGTCTAGAAATGAAGCCAGTATGCTCAAAATATATACATATATAATGTCCGATAAATAAGTTTTGTCGTCATGTGTCATAATTCGGTTGATATTTTGCCCGATGAGAGTTCACTGCGTGGAGTGTGTAATGTGTGTATATGTGTACATTTAGCTTTGTTGTCATCGTCATCGTAAGACTTTCGCTGCGGTATGTCTTATGACATGGACGTAAATCATGATTTTGAAACGATATAATTGCCTCATGACATGATAATTATTGAGTGCACACACCACTATATAGCTCTGGACATTGTGAGGATTGGAAATGCTGAAATGCAGATCCTTACTCGTGTGTATTCACGGATCCTTTGAGTTTATATATAGTTCTTGAACTATTTTGATGACAGAATTTCTAAAAACTCACTCATCATAATCAAATGTCTTTTGTGTTTTTGTGTATAATATACAGGAAATTTAAACTAAACACTTATATACAATGTGTTGTGTTTAGTTTAAATTTCCTGTATGATAGCATTATGTAGGAGTGTGGTCTTTGTATTTCGATAGTGTATTTGTTACAATTTAAACTGGACATTGTATAGATTATTGTGTTTGTATGAGTAATAATTAATAATGTTTTGTACTAGCCGAGAGTACATACTACATACAATGGTTGTGATCAATGGGGGGATATGCCACATAACTGCATGTGTAAATTTAATAATATTTCCAATTTGATTCAAGTTTCATCCTCAGTCATCCATGAGCTTATTTGTTCTCCTTGTTAACGGGTTTTGGACTTTTGGACTCTGCTCTATCCCGTCCTCCACTTTTGATATTTTGTATATTTCATGAACGATATGTTCATTTATATTCTGACTAATCATGAGATTACTACTTGATAAAATATATCCGGACTCGGACTGGTTGCGGCCACACACACACTGCACACACATATTTCATTTCGATAAGCATGTGTGATTGGTTGATGACTGTGATGACCAGAGAATTGTGTCTCATGTCCTCTGTAAAATAGTCTATAATTTAAATTTGCATCCCATCCTAATAGATTTTACATAATGTATTATATCGTATATATACCTACAACACATGGATTTTGTATTGATGTACATGTAGAATAACATTTCAAGTGAAAATGAATGGAAGGTAAAGCATTCACCTTTATAGAAAACATTGTATACGCAATGACTGGTAATTCCGGTAGAATGGGGGAAAGGAAAAAAGGAAATGTGACCAATAAGGTTGACGATTTACAAAATGACTCTGTCGTTACATTCATTTCGGATTCATATCTCACACCGTTATACTATCGATATTATATATTCCTTACATTGTACCTATATGTCTATAATTCCTGTCAGTAGTTTACAGAATTTGAGTCTACACAGAACACACACTCAGAAATAATAACGTGGATTCATTAATATAAAGAATATTTTCGGGAGAGCTCAAACCCACATGTATATAGGAAAACTAATCCAACTATAGGCGTATATGGGTAATTTTTCATTCACTATTATATTATTATATGGCGATTAAAGTACGAGAGAAAGGATCTTGTTTGTGGTCAAAAAAGTCCATCAAATATCCAGTTCAATTACAAAACTGTATCGTTCCACTTTTCACGTCCCTATAAAATTTTTTCTTTCTGTGTAGAATCAAAGAAATTGAGAAAAAAGAATAGGTTTTTTTTGGACATTCCGTTCCGAATATGAAATGTAAAAGTCATCTTTTAATGTTGAGTAAAATACTCTGTATAAATGTTGTGTAAGAAAATATAAAACATACTGTATGTGACATAATGCATGGTAAAATTATATGCATTATGCAAGGAGATACAGTTCGCTAATTATTCCTAGCTAAGAAACATCAAATTTTCATGTGGGGGAGAGGAAAGGAAAATGAATAGTATTGAATAGATATATGGAATGTTACATTTTACTACAATATGGTACATTAATTATAATCCAAGTATGGAGTTGGAATATCGAAATATCGAAGAGTTCTCTGTCTCCGTGTTCTCTTTCATCTCTCCTCATTTATTTGCTGTGCAATTTTTGAAATTCAAAATCAAAATTGGAGCAATTAGCTCGAGTAAAGGGAAATGGAAATATTATAGCGTAGAAGATTTATTTAGACATGTATGAAGGTACGCAAGTACAATGTTTCTGTATTTCATAATTCGTAATAAGTACTATACAGAGTGCTATACGTGTATTATGAAAGGATAGAAAGTTTGGGGAAAAGGTACTGCTAGAGGGAGAGAAAGGAAGATGTAGAGAGACAGAGAGAGAGAGAGAACTAAATGAAAATAAGTCTACATTAGATATTTCCATTTTATATGTATGTACACATAGACAAAGAGGGGAAAGTGAAAAGAAGAAGAAGAACCTCGACAGACTCAGAGTAGACACACTCTCTGCTAATAGTGACAAACACAAGGGACGAGGAAGAAAGCAGGACGGACGAGAGAGAGAGAGAGACAGACGACACATGACGGAATTGTTACTTTGTTGTGGCTAGTGCTTCGCATGGTTCAACATCCAAGATACAGCAAGAGGACACACAACACCCTGAAGGAACAGAAATAGTGGGAAGGGAAAAAGCACACTGTAATTTCTGTGTTACATATTATCATTTATTATCATTCCAAGTATGTGGAAAGTGAAAACTATCTCATGTACATATACATATGCAAATAATATCTAGCATATGAGTTTGGAAAGAGAGAGAGAGAGAGAGAGAGAGGAGAGAGAGGGAGAGTGTCGGGCTGATTGTGAACATTCAAATTCAAACTCTCTCTCTTCATACTTTTCTTTCACTCGACCGAGTCCTCATGTACTATACATCCTACATGGTTCTGTTTGATATTTTGGGCGTGAAATTTGCATATTGCAATTACTACTGACAGTCACCTCAAACAAGACCAAGACCAAAGACCGACCAGTACCCTCCCGTATCCCGAGAATTTAAAGGCACATGTTATCTGTATATACAATTCGCTATTCACATGCAAACAAAACAAACAAACGTTCGCTGTGCTCCCTGACATCGAATATATATATATATATATATATTGTAGAGACTTGTTTTATTCTTTTTAAGCAACAATAGCACTTACTTATTTTCCTACGTAATAACAGTAACAATATTTAACAAAATAACGACAGTTTCATTTTGCACTTTCCGTGAGTGTATGTGTAGATGTAGAACCACGAACCACAGAATTTTGTTGCATGGTATATTGGTATACGCATTGGACAAGTGGTCTAATAACGAACTACGAATATCATATTAATATTTAAAATTATGCAAAAGATCTATTATGAATCGCAATAGTAAGTAGGACTTAGAGATAGAAGTCGTTTTTACGAGAAAAAAAAAGGAAGGAGAAACTACTTGGAGGGACGTGATGGGATGAATGTAGTCTTTTTTGGCAAATGGGTTCTTTCGAGGAAGAAAACTTTCAGTGACATAATTATGAACCATGTATGTATGTAGAATGAATGTGTATGTATGTATAATTAGACCAATTTAATTTCCATACGAGGAAAAATACCGGCTCTGTAATAATAATGTCATCATTTTATATTTTTTAATTATGCAATTAAAATGTGGATATTCTGACTATTTAAAGTCTATATAAAAAGTATGTGCTTATAAACTAATTTCACATTTCGTCTCGTAATTAACTGTAATAAAATCTTTACTCAAGTACACATCTCTCTCTCTCTCTCTCTTTCGTAGCCACACTCAACATTTATATTCATGATGATGCAAAATATCTCGGTACTAGAGAGAGAGAGAGAGAGAGAGAGAGAGCCAATGTTAAATATATGCACATTATATATTACATAATACAGACATACATGTATAACATAATTACCCTTAATAACTAATAACTGTACGAGAATATTAAAGATAAGATGCTGGTCTCATGTCCTACAGCTTATAACTATGCATATGCATGCACACCACCAGTATATGTACCATGTACGGAAATATTAGACGGCAGTCACAATGTATTTAATTTAAAACCTCCGACCCAGCACCATGGAAAAGAGAAAAGAGTTAAAGCGGTGTGTGTGTGTGGAGCTATATAGACATTTGCCCACCATAAGACACGACATGATATTATTTTATATTATTACAAGGAAAGGATACCATAAGAGGGAAAGTGTACACGACATAATAATGTGAAGGGAATGAGGAAAACTTGTCGTCGTCGTTTTCTCTACAATCCATACGCTGTATATATTACTACAATTATATGGTCTAGAGTCTAGACCCAGTAGTATGCACAATGTGTACTCTTACAAGAGTGCATGCATACATATTTCTCTTCTGAAGTGAAAATTTGGAAATTACAGCTTAATTACTCGGGAATTATTCAAAAAAGAACAATTTACATAATGAATTTCACATTTTCCCCGAGGTCCATGGAAAGGATGTACGAAAATGTCTATCTATAATTTTTCGGTCTTGGTTAATTAGCATTTTATATCATTAGAGCATCTTTCGACTCTCATGGACGACTCTCGGGGTCTTTCTATTCCTCTCTCTCTCTCTCTCTCTCTCTCTCTCTCTTTCATACCAAATATTTCCATCTTATGCACTTTCTCTGTATCCACATAGTTTTAGAGTTTTGTCTTGTGTCTTGGGTCTTTACATATTTTACTGCACTGTATGTATACAAAGTCGACAAGTGTGAGGACTGAGGACATGGGAAAGAAGCTAAAGCCATAATATTACGATATATACAGAGCATCAACTTTCCCTTACATAAATGATTCAGGAATATATTGTACAGGATTTGAAATTCCTTTTGTACGCGTCGTATGTACAATTATACAGCTTTGGGTATGTAGGATATTTTCCATGTGTAATTTTAGAAAAAAAAATGTGAATTTTTTGCACAAAAGCAGTCATGATTAGTGCACAGAATGAATTTTTACAAATACTATATACTCAAGTTTTCACAAGGGTTGGTTTTTTCCTTCACTTTCAAGAAACCCCATAATGTTCTTTATTATTACCTACATTTACATTACATTACCGAAATATTTCAGCAGTCATGCAGCCGGTAGTGAAAATTTCTCTCTCTCTCCTCTCTCCCTTTCGTTTGAACAACAATATGAAAAAATTAAATGCATTCTTAAACACTTCCATTCAATTCCATTTAAACGGCAGCAGTTTTGGGGAAAAGAGAAATAATAATAAACTAGGAAGTTTGTTCATTCAATCAATGTTCAGATCGTTTTCATTTTTCACAACACTTAACTCTGTGTGGAGTAAAAAGTGTAAGAAAAAAAAATCTGTAAAATGAATAAATAAATGACCAAGTATTTTTTTAGTGGATATTTTAATTTGAAAAGTTGCCCGAATGAATGTTGTTGCTTTAGTCGTTGAGAGAAAATAATAGGATATACAATCGAGTATGCATGTAAAAGAAAAAGAATGATAAACACATAATAAATGCAGAATGAGGAGCGAGAGAAGAGAGTCATAATAGTAATTATGTTGTACTAAAGTTGGTGATGGTAATAGACGAAGACCCGTTATTACCCTCTTGTATTACCCGTATTCTTAATGAACAATGTCCCCACCAACTTTAATAATCTCACCATCTTCTTCCTCTTCTTTTTCTCTTCTTCTTCCTCCTCTTCAAAATTCTGTATTCTCTGTGTACGGCTCGTTTTATACTCTGTACATGTGATCATGAAGAGCGTCATTTCATAATACGTATAGTGTGCACAACTTAACTTTTAAAGGAAAAAGACAACATTTCACTAAAACTCTCACGGAAAATGACTATAACTGGTTTGATTACATTTCTCGGGTTTCTCTCAGATTTCCTCTTTAACATTGATTCTGATTTGAACGTGTACGACGTGGATTTTTTTTTATTCTGCGTCAATCGAGTAATAAGTGCGTAGTATAATCAAGTTATGTGATGACTTTGATTATGATTTTTAGTTTAATTTAGTTTTTCTCAATCTTGGATGAATTCCCAAATGAAATTCTCTCATCCAACTCTTTTGGTTTTGCAATTAAGAATTGTATGTGGATTTTGTTTGTGTGAATTAAAAGTATATGCATTTAGTGTGTTCACTTGTGACGGATTATAGCTTGTATGTATATAGGTATTCTCTTTCGTAGCTCAAAATTTAGACTTCTCAATTGGCCAAAGGCCTCAACCAGGGTATAAAGAAGAGCCCTCTCTCACCTCTGTAAAACTTGATCGAAGTAAATGAAAAGTTTGAGTGTAATTAGCTATGCCATTACGGGATGCTCATTTTAATAAATTCCCTCTAGGACTCTGGCTCTTCTTTTGAGTATATATGTATCGTATGATGATGATGATGGGTAATATCTGTAGAAACAGCTATAGTCTATAATATTGTGGGGTTTTGGTTTTGGAAAACTGCTTCGGCGACGGCAATGACAAGTAAAGACTGTATAGAGTCGTGATGATGGTTACTCAGCAACTTTGGCTCATGAATTTTTCCCTTTTTTTTTACATGTACACTTGAACTTGTACTCTTTAAAACCTCATCTTTGTCAAAATCTCTTATTAAATGACTCGGTTAAAAAAGGCACGCAGTCAAATTTGAATGCTTTGAGGCTGATGATCGGGATTTGGACCACTGCAAAATCCACATGGACGCTTAGAATTTCATTGAATTTGCCTTGCTAACATGAGGTTTTTTCGGAATTTTTATTATCTAACAAAAAAAGGCAGTAATTTATTTCCAATGAAATGAGCAATTAGTTAATAAATCAATTTAACCAAAATATTTGACATTTATTCTTGTCATAAGTACTTGTTGTTGACCATAAAAGATACACACACAGAGAGAGAGAGAGAGAGAAAGAGCGACATGAATGAAATGAGAGTGCTCTCTCTGCATGTAGTACATCTTCTCGCTCTCTGTCCATCTTTCAACTCTTCTTGAACGTAAAACATACATTATATTAATAAAATGATTTCCTATTTGCTATATACCGAGTAGCCACTGTTTCACTATATGAACGTGGTGAATGCATAAAGTTGTAGATTTAGCTATGTTTTTGTTGGTTGTTTGCCATGATCTTGAGTCTTGAGTCCTTTGACTACAAACTTACAGATATACTGGACTAGACAATTTAGAATATCGTAAAGTGCTTCATCATCTTTATGCTAATTTATGATACCGCTTTTGCCTAATAAGTATAAAGTGTTAATATTTATGCATCTTTAATTTATTGCCTTTTCACTTTAACTTATACGCACACTTTGTTCATATATTTTTGACGGTTTTGAAGTTGATAAATGAACCTCTTTTATTTTTTGTACTGTCTTTTTCTTTCTCTCTCTCTCTCTCTCTGCATTTCACATGGGCATAATACAATTTGCATAATATATCTATCGGTAAATACGAAACACCTATTTCAATATATACTTTTTTGAAATATTCATTATCGCTTCTAAATATTTTCCTTATCTCATTTGTTCCTACTACACATTTTTTTGGAAGTGTTATAAAACATGTGTATTTTAATTTTTAATTAGTTTTACGAATTGGGAAGTGGCAATATTTAAGATTGAGAATTAGCCATAATATACCAAAGTGTTTTATATAATAATATTATTATTATGATAATTTCTAATTAATATTCATCAGGTTGATGTTTCTCATTTCGCATTTGTAATTCCACCTTTTTAATTGGTCTTAATTTACATTATATGACTGCTGTAGCATATATAGTAAATTGCGTTTTTGGACTGTCGCTTTTTTCTAAATCAATTTGCTTTTTCTGTAATATGCGTTTCGCCAAACTAAGAGAAATTGATTAATGGCTGGTAAAATGTTTGGTCTGTGTGTGTCTGTGCGTCTGTGTGTCTGTGTATGTTGGTATGAATCCGTGATTATATCTGAAAGTTTTATTAGCTTCAAACATTTGCATGCATTTTCACTGACCGTGAGAGTATGTTCACGAGATCCGTAATTTTCCTGAAAATCTGTAATAATATTGAGACATTAAAATTATTATTCTCAGTTTCGCTTTACGGGCGCAATTTGAATCAAAAGACTTTTGATACTTACTTGGTGTGTGTGTAGAACAGTGAAGAGTATTCTAGTCTGAAAATAAAGCTGCGTAGAGGTAGAGAGAGTTATGAAGCTATGGATTATGCACGTAGTCGTAATAATAATAATTTATAATTGTATTATCTAAAATAAAATGTTAAGCTGAAGCGTGATTCTTGGGTTTTTGATGCCCTTTTATGGTGGTTTAATAATAATGATGGCTATATATACATATTATATACACAAAAAATGTTCTATACACGAAGAAAAGTTTTGATTTGCTTTTCGGCGTATCTCTAATGCATACAACATGATAATAATAATAATGGGAAATGTATAATACATTCCTTACTCATTTTCTCTTGTTGTTTCTCTTGTTCTTCACCATTCACATTGATGATAATGTGCTTTTGATTTTGATTTATGCTTTATCATTGACTAGGGATGTACCTACATTCTCCACGTATATCGTCCTATGATTTTTCCTGTACATACATACAGATAATAAAGGCCTGAGTAGGAGATATATTGAGATATATTGAGAAGTCACACCAAAGCCCAAGCCAAAAATCAAAACCAACTTTAGAACAATCAGAACAAAAAGAATTCTCTTCAGTCTTATGATCATCATACTAGTTAAGCCTTGAATGTTCATAAATGATAAATATATACACGGGTAAATGTCAATACAAAACATATTCTCGAATGTGATCTTCTCCTTGTGCATTCACAGGCAGTATGCGTGTAAAAAAGGGGAGTACAACTGATGAGAGTAAACTAAGTAGTAGTACAGGGTTATCAATAATGATACTAAAAAATCATATCTCAGGAACTAGTGAACATATTGACACGATTGAACAAGGTACTTGTAGAGGAAAGATGAAAT
>JAIUND010001729.1:0-30986 GCA_034699125.1 Gisinianus flammeolus | reverse complement strand
CACTGAGCACATAGGTCCTTTTAGAATTAACCATTTCGGCTATAGCGCTTTTTGGAGTTTCACGAACGATATACATACTCCGTCATTTCAGTAGTTTTAAAATATCTTTTTATGTATTTTTATTAATAAAGTCGGGTTTCATGTCACTTGAAATGCATTCAAGACTTCAAGATAAACGCTTAATCTTTATTCTTTGTCGGAATTGTCGTCGAGGCCATAAAACCTTAGAATAAACTGACGAGAATGTCTATAAAGTTTGAGCCTAAAATAAAACAGATGAGCTGAGAATATAGTAAAGTATTAGATGTATAGGACAAGTTAAGACGAATATAATAGGAAAGTGACAACAGAAAATTGATAAGGGAAAAAGAGTATATACTAGTACACTCGTACACTAGTACACTAGTACAATCACGAATTCATTTCTCCAGAAAAGGGTTAAAAGAGTAAAAAGAGGCTCAAAAGCGAACGAAATTGGAAGAAATGAACTCCTTCCCTTCCAGTGTCTTGTCTTTTTTTCTCTATAACTTTGTATTTATAGGTTGCGCAGCTGAGAGTCATAAACTTTGCCTTTTATTCTATTTTGGTGTCCATTTCTTGAGTTAAAATATATGTGAACCCTCAAGCAAAGAATATAGGAATTTCGACGATTTTAAAATCGCTTTCCGTTTCAGCCAATTATGCCATTAAAGCCGCGGTTTAAACCGAAAAAGCCGGTCGGCTATTAAAAGTTTTGTTTAAACCGGCTTGATTCGCACCCTGTATATATTTGAAAAAATCCGGATTTAACTGCTCAAAATTATATTGTCATTCGTCAAAGCAAATGGAAATTTTACGAATTTAAAATAATAAGAAATCAAATATGATTTGAAAGAACCTTTTCACTGTGTGTCATCCAATTTGTGTTGTCCATAGTTTTATTTATAAGTACTGTGTGACTATAATTCATAATTAAATTATGGGAATTAAAATGCACGATGAAAATGACAAAGTCCATGTCATGTCATTGCTCCTCATTTGTCATTTATTAAATTCATTTTACCTTATATAATTTTGTCTTTTCTCATCTGCTCGTTCTCTCTCATTCAGTCATTCTCATTTTCCCCATGCACATTTTCCACATGGAAAAAAGTAATGTATGTATGTTTTGCACGGGAATTCTTCATGGATTTACACAGATTCAGGTTCAACATGTTTTTAATATGAAATTTAATTAATTCTCATGATTCTACACCGTTAAATATATTGAACTGTATTTTTTAGAGCATTTAATTAATTATTTAAATCCATTAGATATTTACATACATAAATGTCCACAATATCTGTAGGAATTACTGTTTTTTCCCCTATTGAATTTTGAATTTAAATGTGGATTCCGCGCGTAGACGTCCTTGACTCGACCGCTTCCACATTTAAAACCTCCAAATATTTTACACTTTTTTTTTTTTCCCCCAATTCTCTCTGCAATAGATATTATAGACATAGATACGACACACAAGCACATGTAAGGATACCACTTTTGGATTTTTTTTACAAAAAGAGTGATTGACTGTCCTAGGTCCAGGTGGGGCATATATTTTCACTTAATACGACGTAATGGTGATTTTTCTGATTTTTCTGGCTAACTGCCATTAGCCAATCAGAAAATCATAATTACGTCAGAAAAATCAGATTTTTTTTTAGAAAAATCATTGAATTCTTTAAATAAATTCTATACCTCAAAAACGGTCAAAACCCTCTCACCAAGGGTGTCTTCGTGAAGAGTCGTTTACTCTAAATGGGAGCTCTGCATTACAGCTTTTGTCCTTCTTTCAATGGTAGCCTACAATTCCCGGTCAAGTTTGAGTCTTTCAATAGCCCGAAATTTTTTTTCCAAAATTCCACTAATTCAGTTGCCAGCAGGGTCAGAAATTTCTACACCTTTGTCATCGTTTGCTCGATGATTTAGCGCTTTTACAAAATTCCATGAATTAATTGTGAGAAATTTTGGAAAAAAAAAAAGCGCTAAATCATCGAGCAAACGATGACAAAGGTGTAGAAATTTCTGACCCTGATGGCAACTGTAATTTTTCATGGGTCTTGCCCCACCTGGACCTATTTCTAGTGCAGAGCATCAAAGCTCAAAAGTGGGAAATTTGAAATTGAGGCTCAATGTAAAAGATATAGAGAGTCCCATCTATGTCTAATATATCTATTCACTCTACTAACAGCCAAATCCCAGTTATATACAGTCTGCAATCCTCCACACTTCGTGATAGAAATTAGTCTAGTTTTTAATTAGCAGGTATTAATTAACTCAGTATTAATAAGAATAGACTATTGATAGTCTAAATGAGAGTGGAATCCGCCTTGGCTCATAGTCAACACTCCACAACTTTAACAATTACCATATCACATTCACATTTCGTCATCAATAACCTGTGAACCTGAAAATACTCATCTTTTTTTTCTATATACTCGCACAATACAGAAAAAAACGGAGGAACAGCCGGCAGATATTTTATATATATTACAATAATAATTTGTCAACCTCATCATTATCAATCTTCACGTCTTCCAATTGTCATCTGTATAGTATAATGTAACCCGTGTATTTTTCAAGTCTCATTGTAAGTCCAAATAATGTACATATTTATATAATATTATTGTGTCCACATGCCTGTTGTACAATATTTTTTCCTTACATTTAATTTTTATTATGAAATAATCATATTTTAATGACAAATTTAATTAAGGATTGGGTAATATTATGTGTAGATTAATACTGAATCAAAATTCATGTACATTTTTATTGATTTGTATTTTTTCTCTGTCATTTTCATTTTCTCCTCCGTGCAGACAGAAAAAATTGGACGTCGTCAATGTCCGTCCGATTCCACAACTCTAATTCCACAGCTCTAAATCAAAATCTCTTCACGTCTTACAATTGTTATCTGTAATGTGCCCGTGTGTTTTTCAAGTCTCATTGTTGTAAGTCCAAATACAAATAATATAAATATACAAATATCAAATATCAAATAATAATTATGTCATTTACGTCTATATTCACAATTAATTCCACATGTATAATATTGTTTTATAATATTTTCCTGATGAAATATTCATATTTTGATGAGCAATTTAATTAAGGATTGCGTAATATTATGTTTAAATGAATACTCAATCAAAATTCATGTACATTTTAATTGATTTGTATTTTTTCTCTGTCATTTTCATTTTCTCCTCCTCCTCCTCCGTGTGTGTGTGTGTGTGTGCAGACAGACAAAATTCCACGTATTACACGTCCGTCCAATTCCAAGTCATCCAAATCCAATCTAAAGGGATTTCTTTTCTCTCTTTATCATTCCAATTGATATTGAGTAGTGATTATATTGATTATGGGAAAAAAAGTGCCTTCGAAATGTTCAAATGGTCACATCAAGTCCTCTGAGCCCGAGCTCGGAGTCCCTATGAATTTAAGACGCTCCATGAGGACAACCACACTCAAACAACGACAATCACAACAATCACAACAGCGACAGCGACGACAACAACAACAACAACAAGAGGAGCAGAAAAAAAAGAAACAGAAGGAAGAGAAGGAGAAAGATAAAAAAGGGGGAAAGAAAAAGGACGAGTACGAGTGTGATTCCTGTCCCTTCCGGACGTCCACTCCTCATCAACTCGCACGTCACAAGCGAACCCACTCCCTGGACAAAGAGAAGGAAAATACGTGTCATTGTACATTCGCGGACTGTGACTTTGCCGCCCCCACCAACTGGCAAGTGACTCGTCATCAATCTGTACACAATACGGAGCGAGGTTTCCCCTGTCCTCACTCCAATTGTAACTACGCTGCTGGGCTCAAGTCCACTTTGGATCGTCACTTGAGGGGTCATAAATCTCATTCTTCTCGAAAAACAGGTGGGAGTTGTTTTGGCTACATTCGATCCTCCAAATATACAAAATCTACAATCCTCAACAAAACCATTAGCAAGCAAACCCGAGCCAATACAAGCCCGCTTAAAACAAGACCAAAACCAAACATTCCCACAACAACAACAACAACAACAACAACAACCACAAACACAGCAACAATAAAAAGGACTCGGTCTGCAACGGCTGCTACTGCTGCTATTGCTGTGGCTTCTGCTTCTTCTGCTACTTCCGGTGACAACAACCTCAACCTCAACCTCCAGCACAAGGAAACACAAGTCCTCAACGTCAAATTAAATACTGGCAACCGGTCCTCACCCCGTTTTCAAGTAAAATCCTCATCTTTATCTTCTTCCCAATCAACATTATCAAAATCAGAACCAGCTCAAATTAAAAACATCATTCCCACTGCAAGACTGACATTATCATCATCATCATCATCAGCTGTTGTTGTTGTTGCTCCTCCTCTTGCTGCTGCTTCCGCGATTGTCCCTCCTCCTCCTAATAATAATAATAATAATAATAATAATAGACGGGATATAATTGTTCCTGGTTGGCGTCTCCGACCGGAACTCGTCAGAATCCGTCAGGTCCAGCCGTCCACCGGTGGGAGAGTTAAAGAGATCAAGATCTCTCCATTCTACCGTGACCCTTCACCCATCCGAAAGAACAAAGACAGTGACGAGAGGAGATCCGAACGGGAGGAATTCCAGTCCATATCCGCAGGAGGGAAGAGACGGGAAGCTGAGAAATTCGGCCCTGTTCCACCTCTAGTTTTTGCCATACCAGAGCCAGAATCAGAATCCGAATCCGAGTCAGAAGAAAAGGGACCGGAAGTCAAAAACTCCACTGCCAAGCTCCCACTTCAGACGATCCAGCTCCCATTTGAATACGTCCGCCCACATTTCTCTCCCACTCGGCATCCCAATCCCAATCCGAATCGGAATAATAATAATAATAATAATAACAATAATAATAATAATAATAATAATAATAATAGTACAAATAATAATACTCCCGAGTACTCGAGAATGTTCGCAGGATATGGACGGAAGGTCCCGGAAGTGACCGCACCAGTGGAGGAAGAGTCCCTCTATGCCTGTGACAATTGTTCATTCAAGAGTAAAACATGGAGACACATGACTCGGCACATCAAAGTCACTCGCATTGGTGAGCCTCCTCGCTCCGCCTCATCCAGTGTATTCTGCTCCAGTTCCAAACCCATCACCATCCGAGGACAACCCCCACCAGAACCGGAAGTATTTGATGTTGATACGGACACGGATGAGGATGAGGGTGAGAATGGAGGTGGTAGTGACAGTGAAAGTAAAGAGAAGGATGATGAGGAGGAAATGGACGTGGAAGTTATTGATATTAGCGAGGAGGAACCACTGGGAATCGAACCCGAGCCAGAGTCAAATCCGGTCGAATTGTCCAAGATTCCACTAATTCCGCATCGGCAAGAGGATGAAATGAATGGACGGATGGAGCTGAGTCTTGAAATGGAAATGGGACTAATTCAACTGAATGAAGATGGACCAGAACCACAACCACAACCACCGGAAATGATGGACAATGATAATAATAATAATAATGGACATGATGATGTGGAATTCTATGATTCCTCCACTTCCGTTCCAGCTGCTATTCCTGTTGCTGCTACTGTGGCTGCTGCCGTTGAAGCTGCTGCTATCGTCTCATCTCAATCTCAATTGCTCAATGAGGATGTGACGATGACGACGGAAGTCCCCTGTAAAGAATGTGGATGGCTCATGAAGGATCTCAAAGTGAAGGCGCATCACTATTTGAAAGCTCACAATCAACCTCGAGTGATGGTGAGACGACTCATAATCGCCTCCATTGACAATGAAGTTTGGATTGAAGATTGAGAAGGAGAGAAAAAGAGAAAGGGAGAGAGAGAATGAGAATGAGAAAATGAGAGGACTGACCATGAGAACACATGAACAAACAACATGATACAAAGCCAAACCAAAACACAATGAGCAAAATGGATCTAATCAAAATACAAACCAATCTAATCCAATTCTAGAAATTGACGAGAAATAAAAATGGTAAACTAATACTTATATAATAATGATACAAAAAAAAATATATCATGGTTATAATACTTTTAATAATGATAAATGATATTAATCGTAATTACAAGCGTGACCTTTCCAGTTTCCAGCCGGATTGAATGGAATTATATTATTATTATAATATATTTATATTTATATTATGTGATCCAGACATGTTCCTATATATTTTTGTCGTTGTTCTTCTTCTGGTTGTTGTGGTTTTGTTGTGAGCTGTATTAATATAATAATTACATCATATTTATAATTGATTTATATACTAATACAAATAATGATTTCTATTATACCTTTTTTCTTCCTTATTAATGATTTAGTTTTAGTACTTTTAGTAATGATAATTAATTAGTTTAATATCAATATCAATATCAGATATCAGTATCGATCAAATGAAAATGAACATGATAGTTTCCATCTCTCTTTTTCCTTATTTATATTTAATATGTATATATAGGAATGATTCCAAGGGAATCACAATGATAGCAATTGTAATGATTAATGATATAGTAATATTATTGTAGTAGTAATAGTAATATCTAGCGTCGACGACTATCGATCAAATGAAGATTAATTTTACTCTTATTGTTATTGTCATTTATTGTTAGTATATTGTAATTGTATATTGTATTTTGGGGGGCAGAAACAATATACGGCCTTGATATATTTCTTATTTCTATATATACCAATTATTGTTCAAAATGATTCATTCGAAATTTCAAATACTTATTTATATTATTAATTATTATTATTAATCCATTTATTGTCTCATATACCTTTATATACAATACATATAAAAATATGAATACAAAATAAATATTATCCAAATTTTTTACATTGTTTATATACCAATAATTTTGATAGTTGTTGTCGTACGACGTTCTCTCGTCATTATTTTTTGTCTGTCATGTCACATTTCCTTGTTGTTTTTTCATCAATTTGTTTCCATGCATGATATACATACTTACAGTACCTATATTTTATTATTTATTCTCTTGGAAGTTGTCAGGTTTTTATCGAGTGCTCCAAGTTTTTTAGTACGGGTACTTTCCTACGGTGGGAAAGTACACACCGTTAAATGTCCGAGTTTTTTAAAATGAGATCAGGACATTTAAGAGAACCGGAAATGTGTGGGCAACGGAAATCAGAACCATTTTCATATATTCATACGCACACATGTATATAGAATCAGCTGGGCTCTCGGCATCTCTAGTCTAGAGACTCTAGAGGTTGCACGATTTGAATAAATTGTGCACGGTTTTTCCGGAAGGATTCAAAATATTGACAGAAAAATTGGAATTTGAGGGGTTTTGACAGCGGGAAAAATTGTAGAAATGAAAAAAAACTGAAACTTCAATTTCAATGGCGTAATAAAATTCACAAAGTTTGAAAACACAAAAAAAACTTATTATTATTTTCAAATTTTTTGCATTTTCCCGCCATTAAAAATAAAGTTTCAATGCTTTTGACATTCCTACAACTTTTCCCGTTGTACGGACCCCTCAAATTCTAATTTTTCTATCAATATTTTGAATCCTTCGGAAAAAACCGTGCATAATTTATTCTAATCGTGCAACCTCTAGAGATACAGAGTCCACACAGCACATCTGACACTTTCACCACACACAGCACACACAGAGGTTAATTATTGTCCGAGTAATCAATTAACTCTATATATTTTGTATATTTGACATTTGAAAATGAAGCGTGAATTATCACATTTACATTTAAAGTAAAACAATGAATGAATTCCCTCCAAAAAATTCTATTAATATTCAGTGTATACTGTATTCTTGATTAATTTGGGACAGTTCCGGATTTTGAGACGGACAAAAATACAAAAACGATATACTTGTATATATATAGCTATAGGAGTAAAGCGACTATAATTAGTCAACAGTTTCCACATGGAGATTCCACTTATCTATATTCCACATTTTTGTACGACGGAATGAAAACACGTCGAACGAGAAAATGCAAACGGGAAATGTGGTCGTATATATGTCCATTTTACTGAAGGGGCGAGAGTCGAAGGAAACATTTTCCGACTCTCACAGTCGAGCTTTTAGCCAATCACAGCACGTTAAACTGCATACAGCTACAGCCACAGGCGACAGCGCTGAAATAAGGTATGGTATGTAAAAATTTTGCGGGAGGGAAACATTGCCGGCAATCTTCCCCACAACCTTCCCAACGCATTCCTTTTAACATTCCCCATTAATCATTCTATTATTTGGTATTATCGATGCTCAACATAATATGTCAAATGTCAATCACTTTTTTTAAAAATCCCGCGGGAATGGATTTATTTGTAATATTTGGGGTTTACAAATTCGAGACAAATGCCTTCAAAAAGTCAAGACAAAAAATACCAAAGGAATACAAATAAATTCATATTTACACATGTGACCAATATTACAAACAAAAAGGCTGAAAAAAACAGTCAAAATGTCATTTTAAATATATTCACACAATACAAAAACCCGCGAAATTCAAAAGTCGAAATTAAATTAAAAAATGGTAATAAATAAGAAAAAATGTATGAATGTTCTGAATTGAAAGTCAAAATGACAAACTAGATTTGAGTTTGATGATGGAAAGACGCGGGAGTCGATGAGTGAGATTCAAATGAAGCGCCATTTCCTTGTGGTCGTGAATTTGCAACAGCCTCCGGAGTTATAACTGAGCCTGAGCAGTTGTTGTTGTTGTTGTTGTTTCCCATGATGTCGGAGCTCATGCTGTCTCAGCTGGGACATTTTAACGGCGCACAGTGATCTGAATGGGAAATAAAAACGCCCTTGCAGAATTCCGTCCCGCTGCGAGCAAGGACGACGCGAACGCGTTTCAGCAGCAAGACAATTAAAATCGTTAATTTTTAACGTCAATTATCAAATGGATCCGCAGCTTTCCGCAGCCAAATTTTGTTCGATAATTATTTACTTATCTTGCTGAATGACGCCTTCTTAGCCATTTAGCGAGTGTCGGTGGCTAACTCTTTTTATTTGAACTCAAAGTTTTGTCATTATAGTAATTGGGAAATTAAAACTTTTAAATGCCATAACAGCTATATGGGATTGTCTAAAAAAAATTCAAAATACACGACAAATAGGTATCACACCAATGATAACTGTGAAATGAGTCATTTTTAAAAATATCATAATCGACCGAGCAGTCCAAGGGCGCTTTCTTACAGGGCCCCAGATCACTGTGCGGCGGAGTAGGGGCAAAGTGAGCACTGACAAGGTTTCACCAACAAATGTGTTTTTGAATGCGTGTTCAAATTTGATTTTCACTTGGCTGCGTAGGCACAATCCGCCTGAGGACATTTGAAGGGTCTCAACTCCAAATCCGAATCCGAATCTGAATGGCTGCTCTCCATGTGACATTTCAGTAGTCGCTTTTGATTGGTTTGGAAGGGACAAAGGGGACAGATCGAGGCATTTTTCTCGGCAACTTTCAAAGGCCCATCCGCTACTGCTGAATCACCAGTTCCTCCAGCTTTCTCTGTTGTTACTGAACTTTGGCTTTGGACTTCTGGCTTGGAATCGGCATCAGGCGCGAAATCCAAATTGACTTGAAACTTGTAGCAAACGCGGGGTTTTTTCTGTTGTCGCAACGATTTTCGAGGATTCAAATATTTCCTCCGATATTCCGCTCCCGGACTCTTCAAAAACAACAAACAAATCACAACATCATCAACAAGAACACCAAAATCAACAGAGAAACCCCAAAATCAACAAAAAAGGGACAGAATCGACAAAAAAAACAACAAAATCTACAACAAAGGAACAAAGCCAACAAAAAAAGAACAAAATCAGCAGTGAACCACAACAAAATTGACAAAAAAAAGAACATTTAATATTTAGAAAATCCTGGGAAAATCAGAGTCAAACAATGTTTTTCCTCACTTCGGAAATGCGTCCAGTTTCGCGGTATTCTTCTTTGGGTTGAATTGGAATCGGATTGAAATCTTCCTCCAATTTAATTTTCATTAAATTCGTGAGGATTCGAATGTTGTTGCTGCTGCTGCTGCTAGAGCCCGCCGTTGATTTCCCTTTTCGAATGCTAATCCCTGTTGCTTTCCGGATGGATTTGAGTCTGTGGGATTTGTGTGGATAAGGGAAAGCAAACAAACGAATAAAATAGAAATTAATCTCTCTTTTGTAAGGACGAGATTTATCATGCACATTATTATTATTAAAATGAGCAGGAAATTCAAAATTCAAAATTCAAAAAATTCCTTACCGCCGGGATGGTGGAGCTCGGGCGATGGCGAACGGCGACATTGAACGAATTGATTTTGAATTAGTCAGCTGACTAACTGGAGTGGAAATTCCTCGAGTCGGCGTCATCATCAACTCGATGCTTTTCTCATTTTCACTGTTGCTGTTGGCGGGAATTGAATTATTTGAATTTGAAATGGAAATTGAAGGGACGCCCAAGTCTCCATTTTGTTGCTGCTGCTGCTGCTGCTGCTCCATCGGATTCTCGCTCTCTCGTTTGATTCTCTTTGACTCCTCCCCCTTTCCCGGCTCCTCCTCTAATGTCTCAGAATCGGAATCCGATTGGATTTCCTCGTATTTTCTCTTGGCCAATGGGATAATTTCATGCTGTTCCTCCTCCTCCGGCTGCTGTTGTTGTTGTTGTTGCTCTTGCTGTGTGTGCATTCAAAAAATCCATGTTCAGAATTCAAAATTCAGAATTAATTAATTAGGCAGTTCCATATAATTTATATTAGTGAAATAATTAAAGACTTAATTAGGATTTGAGGAATTAATTAATTAAAGGTTTTCCTTGTGTAATTAAATTAAATTCAATTTTATCGACTTTGTATGTATACCGGTGGGATTTCCGTTTCCGTTTCCATTTGAATCATTTCCGGTGGCTCCTCTTTCACCTTCAAATTCAAATCCTCCATTGGCTCTGTTTTGAATTCCACCTTCATTTCCACATTGCTCATTATTTGTTTCTCTCCGACAATTCTCTCCAACTGTATTATTATGAGCATCATTCAAAAAAAAAAAAAAAAGAGGCGGGAAAAAAAAGGAAATATGAATTATAAATTACAGTTTATATATTTATGTAATGAGAAATTAAATTAAAGGTCGTTTGATGTATACTGTCCATTCATATATAAAAACGATTTTTTGACTTGATTTGGAGTTGGCGCGCGGGCGACGAGTTCATGTCCTTGGAATTTGGAAGCGAAACCGCTGGTTACCTTGGTTTCGCTTCCAAATTCCAAGGACATCCCATCCTCGCTGCGCGCCAACTCCAAAAAAAAAAGTCAAAAAATTATTTTCATATGAATGGACAGTATATATATCGGATTGTAATAGTATTTTGAAATATTTAATGAGTAATTAAATTAGTAGATTGTGTGTGTGGTTATAATTTACGGAGCGAATGAGAGCGGATTTGAGGTTTGGATCCAAACTGGACAAGGTTTTGAATGCGGCGAGCAACTCCCGAATTTCGGATTTAGTTGTCTCCAGACGAGGATTTACCATTTTCTCGGGCTCCGTTGTTGGACGACCATCAGTTTCTCAATCTGTGCACAGGCGAGAGGAACGATATGATGATCGAATCAATTTGAATTTTAATTATACTTTTTGTACATAAATGAATGTAATTAACAAAAATTCGAATGAAATATCTGTGTGTGTATAATTTAACGGGATTTATATTATACGGATACGGACATTGCCAATGAGGAGACTCAAATCAATTTCCGGATCAAATTTCTCCACCGTCTCAAACGCGGCAATTTGTGCTCGAATCCCGCTTTTCTATATATTTATACATATACATTTACACAGCATATAAATTCAAATGAAAAAAGATGAACAAAATAAAAGACACATGAAAAGAGGAAACAGAACAACAAAACAACAAAACAACACGATACAAAATAAGAAGGATTTTGATGTGTGTGGAAATGACACATTTTCAAGGAAAGAGGCCCAAAGTATATTATATATATAAGATCCACACATATGATCTAAATTATATATGAATTTGATATTTGATATTTGAGATGACTCACAAGGCGTTGACATGTGATGGCCATCAATCCCAACTCCCACACTCCTGACGACATGACGTAATTATATATATAATTATTTATAAATTATAATTATAAATGCTCAATTAAATTGGAATTCAATCATTTAATGTGAACAGAGACGAATCCACATATGTTTATATATATATATGTAGTAATTTTGTATTTTATGTTATATATAACTATATATAAAAGAGTCAAGAGGATGAGAGAGAGAGCCGTTGGAATAAAGTGGACTAATATATATCTTATAGATATTCTAATTCTTATGCTTTTGATGTCTTGTTGTCCGTCGTCCGTCGTGTGGAGATGTAATTATTTTTTGTATTTTGAATATGACTTTTATGAGTGAAGAAGAAGAAGAAAAAGAAGAAGAAACACACAGGAAGAAAGAGGAGACGACCATACATGTCCACAGTCCATATTATCCGTCGTCGATCGTCCTTGAGATGGACTTAAATGGCTCAAAATACACACATAAGTGTACCTATAATCCACATTTAAAACCCAGTTAAGTCCCCCCCAACAGTGTCCAACAGTGACAATGAAAACAAGACAATTAACCAACAACCACAGTCAAACGTCAACGACACACGACATTGACATGCATACGCACAGATATATATAATTCCAATGTAAAAATGTGAATGTATATGTATTATAAATGCACATGAATGAAAGGGGAAAGAAAGTTCTCGCGAGCTCATTTGATTCATACTAAAAATGGGGAGCTTCATACGAAACACCATGTTAAATCTATTAGAAAATCCAAGTCATTACTATATGTACTCTCTATCCAGATAAAAAGTTAATTTTAGTTTCGTGAGACGATTCATAGCGAGTGAAGTAGATCCGTACTCCCTCTGTGACGCGGTCCTTACGGATTGCGGGTAAGACAAAGATTTGAATAAAATCTCTTTTTTTCTAATTAAAAATCCCAATTCAGACATTCTGAATTGGCACAAACATTAAACAATATTAAAGTTAAATGACGTTTAAAGGGAGTAAAATAACAACTTGTAGTTTATATCTCTTATCGTATTAAATTAAACATGACGCATCTTACGGGAAAAGAAAAAATAATAAGAAGAAGCTTGCACAAGTGTATGACGAATCTCAAACGAATTTTTGTGATCGAGCAATTGAATTTGAGGATAACTATGAGGCAAAGAGACGGGCTCGTAGATAAAAATTTAACTTACCAAAGTCAATGATACAGGAAATAATTGTATCAGTTTTGCGGGGAACAAATTGTATTGCCCACAATCACATATATAATAGAGATAACACAAATTGTTAATAATACTTGTCGTAGTTATAATCATCAATGTTCATATTTATTGTTGTGCCAAATGTTGTTCATAATACTGTGTCATACGTGGCAACTACCAATGGGTAGCAGTTTACTAAATAAAGTTATCTTCTTCTTCTAGGTATGTCAAACTCCAAACCTATATATATATAACCGTCCAGAAATTCTCGGAGTCTCAGTAATTACCGGAGCCGGAAATGATGTCCACAGATTTCCACCATGTCTGAGAAGCTTCTCACATTCTATCTCCATATACATCTCTCTCTGCTTCAAAGACTCAAAGACTCAAAGCCAAAAAGCAAGAATAATTTATGAATTGAATTTCGGAACGGCCGGGAATATTGCCGGCAATCTTCCCCACAATCTTCCCAACCCACATTCCTTTTAACATTCCCCATTAATCATTCAAACTTCAAACTATATATATATTCAAAGTCAAGTGAGAATGTCGTGTGTGTGTGTACGAGACGCTGGTCATGCAATTTTTTGGAGAAGCGACTCCTCTCCTCACGTACGAATTAAAATACATAGATTGTATATTGTGTTGATGATAGGTATATATGATAAATAATAAATAAAATTCCCCGCTCTCGTCATTTCATCTATATATATACAATCCACATGATGCATTTCTATTACATATATGTTATATATCTATACATACTATAATGGAATTGATAGCAGATGGATGTTCCATAATCAACGTTCAACGTTCAACATTCAACATTCAACATTAATTCGTCGTCTAACATGTGTGCAAAACCTCGTCACTTTTGGGGGGGCCCCGGACGGTGAATTTATATCCCGGGCGTCCGTGTCAACTGTATATATATAATGTATAATGTGTGTGTGTGTGTGTGTGTGTGTGCGCGCGGAACAAAAGCCATCGTTCGGGGCCGAAAACAAAAAAAGTGACGAGGTTTTCTGTACACACATGTTCGACGACGGATTATATACTTATGTCAATGTCAAGTGTCCACAGCATCACTTCACTTCTTTTTATCCACGTACAATTATGTCATCCTCATCCTCATTCACATGATGTAATCATCATCATAATCAATTGTCCATTCTGTCTCTCTCTCTCTCTCTCTCTCTATTTCTCTCTCCCTCTCCCCTTTCTCCGTATTTTTATCCATGTGTGTGTGAGTGTATATATTTAATTGCCTTCCAAATCCGTCCATCATCTCACAGTATACAAAATTATACAACTCTCGAAATCCAAACTCGACTCTGTATATAAATTACCATTGAATTGCGAAAGCCTACTGTGTGTGTGTGTTAACGTGTGTGAACGTGTGAACCCACAATCTATTTCAATTTCAATCTCTCTCTCTCGAAATGATGTACGCTGTTCAATCCTCCTCGGTTCGGATGTTCTTGGTCTTATTGTTCCTCATTGGAGGAGCTCTGTCCGCCGCCGCCGTCTGCCCAAGATTCGCCACCGTCACCAACCTCAACGTCCCCGACGTAAGCCAAAAAAAAGTCTACTTAATTATAACATCAAAATCCCACAAAATGCAAAATGGAAAATGACCTGTGTCCATCTAAATAAATATATCGTAATGACAATAAAATAATAAGGAAATGTGTGTGTGTGTGTGTGTGATGGGGGTTAATTATTATTTATTTTTTTGTGTATATATATATATAGCAAATTGGGAATTGGGGCATTCACGGACTGATTGTGAGTCAAGGGGAGGACCCTCGTCTTCAATGCCTTCAGTACGTCTACGTCCCTTCAAAAAGTCCCCCCCCCCCGCCCCCATTTAATTTATTTGAAATTTTGAATTTTGTTCGAATGAATCCCGCGCATTTTGAATTTTGACCCTGAGAAATTTGTCTTGTATATATATATATATATGTATATAGCATGGAATTGTCGGGGACGCAATTCAGTCAAGAGCCGGTGACGATCGATGCAGCCCTGAATGGAGTGTACAGGGACACTCAGCTCACCCTTACTCAGGACTACTCGGCCACCATTCCAAGTCTCAGTCGACCCGGTCAATGGAAAGTCAACGTTAATGGGAGTGAGTGGCGGGGATTTTGAATTTTGAGAATGTATATATACACACCGTTTTACTTTACAATGTGTGTGGGTGTGTGTCACACAATTTTGAGATTTGAATTGGTTTGGTATATACCGTCAAACTTGAATTTAAAGCCAACTGAGGCTAATATATATAGTGTCCACAATTCTTGAATCTATATAGATATAAAACCAACCAAAAACACCTAGGCGACTAATTGAGGTAGTATATAGGTTTGTAATCTGGAGTGGGTTTTGAATTCAAGTTTTACGGGATATTGAATATTGAATATTGTGGGATTGGGATTGGGATTTTCTATTGGATTTTTGTTGAATGTATATTTAAGTAATGATTTTGTGGTTTATTTTCCCTTTTGTCTATGTATCTGAATCTGATGGATGACGAATATATATAGCCGTGTACGATGTGTCCATACTGCAGACCGACTACGTCGAGTACAGTTTGATGGCACTATGTGCGGTGATTGATGGGGATGATGAAGTGGTGACCAAAGTCCTCCTCGCCTCTCGATCCCACACTCAAATGCCCACCACCGTCGTCAATAATTACAAGGCAATCCTGGAGTCCCAGTACAATCTGGACACTTCCCGCCATTTCCCCATCCTCCACGATCACATGATCTGCATGCACTAAACACAAACGCACAATCACAAACACATCATTATCAGTACAATGATTATCAATTATCAATCACAATCACAGAGAATCATTCAATTATTAAATGAATTATATACGATATATATCAAAATCAAATTATCACTTTCCCCCCTCTCTTCTCTCCTCTTATTATCTTTAAATTCCCCCGCCCCCCCCCCGCCCTCACACACACTATATATATATATAGAAAAATCCAAAATCTATATATAAAAGTCTAACAATCTAACAATATTTAACACAGTCAGTCTATATAGATATAATATAATAATTAAATTCAATTCAATTGTACCATATATGTATATATCGTCTGTTAAGTTCAAAAAAAGGTGGATAATCGTTTGGCCCCCGGACGCATCATATGCGTATGCACACAATGTGTATGCACCCTCTGGGGCCACATGATTATCGTCCTTTTTTGAACTTAACAGACGATATGTACCATCACATGTGCAATATGCATGTATGTAAGATATAGGTATATATAGAAAAAAGTCCTCGATGTGTATGTGTGTGTGCTGTGTATTATAAAATCTATAAAAATCCAAAAATCCATATCAATAAAATATATATGGACTTGATTTAATTGTCCATGCACTGACCACTGTGTATTATGTATAGATGTATATATATTTAAATTAAAATTGCAATGCAAATCCCACATCACAGGAATTGCATAAATTAACTGTGTGTGCATGATGACATATAATATAAAATACGTGTGCATGTATATATATATAAAAGGACAGACGACAGTTGTCAGTTGTCAGTTGGTATATATATGATGAGGAAGGCTGTTGCTGTTGGTCATTGAGTTATATACCCTAATATAATATATATATATATAGGTATATATAGAACTCGCATTAAATCCGGATCACCTTCCCCACACACACACATTTCCACTTTATCCACTTCCAGTTTACTTTGAATTTGAATTCTGAACAGTCAAATATTTTATATATATGTATATATATATGTATACTATACTGTGAATTCAAAACACGTGTGTGGCTCACAATTTTCCACATCACACGTGCACGCGTCCGTCCGTCTCCGTCTCACCGCATTTCCCCACACACACATTTTGCCATTTTCCCAATCTCCTTCAAATTTGTCCATACACACACACACACACAGACATCCCCCAATTAAAAAATTAGAATCATCATCATCATCATCATCAGCTCTTGCGTTTGTTCTTGTCGTCATTGTATATCGTACTTGTAAATATTGTAGAATTCCTTCATTTCCATATATATTTCCAATCAGAATGCACAATATTTCTGTGTGTGTGGTGTTTGTTTGTGTATATGAGTGTGTGCGCATTCGCATTCGCATTTGCCTTCGCATTCGCACTTGAGCGCGAGGTGCACGAGTGGAAATTACAAAATTACATATGCACACATGGAAACTATGTACAGATAATACATATGTATATAGTTGCGGTGTCCTTTACTTGCATCATTTTACACACATACACACACACACACTAACCAAATTATGTAAGGAAAATCAAAAGTTGGGATTTATAATTGTGTGTTTGTGTTTGTGCACGTTCCTGTTTGTCCTTTTCCCTTTTCCTTGTATAGTTAAAGTGTATTAGTGAAGTGTACGGACAGCCGGTGTGTGCTGTGGTCAATGAAACAAAATGAAACAAAACAAAACACACATGAGAGTTGATTTTGTTTATGAATTCCACATTCACAATCCACACCCGTTGCCTCTGCTGTGCTGTTTTGTGCTTTGTTATTGTGATTGTGTGATTGTGGATTGTTCTGTTTTGCTTAAGTGATTCCGCTTTTCATTATTGTTTTACATTCTATTGACTATTGTATATATTGTATTCTATTTTGTATTGTACATTGAATATGGACATTCTCATAGTCAAGGTGGCCCCCCAATTAAATTAAATTAAATTTAATTTAATTAAATCCTCCCTTCATTTCTTCACACACTTACACACACACACAGACACACGTAATATATATATACAACCGCTCGCACACAATCAGAATGATATAAGAATGTGAGCAATACAAATATACACGTATCTATATGTGAAACACACAGGGAAACCAATATATATACGAAAGAAACAACAAATATAGTCGTCGTCGTCGTCGTCGAGGATGAAGGAAATGACCTCGTTGACCTTCGTCCACACAGTCCAACCATTTTTGGTACATATATAAACCACAGCAGTCACAATGTCAATCGTCATTCGCTTTTCTTCCTTCCTTTCCTTTTCCTTCCGTTTTTTCTTCAGCTTCCCCACACCACATTTTCCCATCCACATTTTCTGTGTACATTTTTTAAACAATTGTGTTCAGATAGTGTGTGTGATTTTTTTTCGAAGCTCTCTCATTTTGCCCCTTTTTTCTTGTTAACTCGTCCATTCGTCAATTCGTTAATTCGTTAATTCGTTAATTCGTTAAATCGTTAATTCATTAAATCGTTAATTCGTTGATTCGTTAAATCGGTAATTCGTTGATTCGTTAAATCGTTAATTCGTTTCGTGTGTGGATTCGAAATTCGGTCATATTCGACAAATAATAATAATAATAATAATCCAGTGTCCACACAGTCCGAAAAAATAATGGAGTATCCGTGCACGCTGAACATAATTAAATTCTCCCTCCTCGTGTTCATTGTGGTTTTGGCGGGGGAAACTGGGACAACGGAGGGGAGACCACCATCACAAGAGATCAGACGCTATGGAATTCGACTCCAACCCGAGCTGGACCTCATCAACGTGGATGACTACCTCAAGAATGACAAGCTCATGAATCTCCAACTCAAATGCATCCTCGACGATGGACCCTGTGACGTGGTCCGTTCCCTCCCTCCCCTTTTTTTTAATTCGTTTTTTTATACTCACTTCATATATATAAAAATGGAGAAATTGCCGGGAAAATTTCAAATCTAAAATTCTAAAATTCAAACTTATACTCTTCAAATGTCATTTAAACGGTTGTGATTTTCATGCGTGGATTTGTTTTATATATTATTAATAGGTGGGGCGTTGGGTGAAGCCTCGAGTGGCAGCTGCTTTCCTCGGCGAATGGTAATTTAAATTTAAATTTAAGATTTAATTATAATTAATTAGAACCAATTCTATATATAATATTAAATATTATATAAAAATGAAAGCGTTTTAATTGTCAATGTCCGAGAGATTGCTCTATACAGTGTGGGCAAATTATTTGGAGACAGTTTCTTACGACAAAATTTACCGATGGTTGTTTTACATGTGAGTACATAATAAGTTTAGTATGTATTCGCATGTAAAACAATTTGTTTTACATGTGAATACATATGGGAGACCAAATGTATTCACATGTAAAACGACCATCGGTAAATTTTGTCATAAGAAACTGTCCCCAAATAATTTGCCCACACTGTATACAAACCAAAAATGTGGGGTTTATTTATTTTTTATTTATATAATGTGGCCATTGATTTGAATTTCGAATTTCCCTCTCTTTTGTGTCCACTCACAGTCCATTTTGTACACCGATTCAGAAGGTGAATGTGATGAAGATCATTGCATACATGCAAGAGCGACGTCCCACCGAGTACAAAAAAGCCATCGTCAAGTACTTGAAGGCAGCCGGGATTCCAGTGGACGACCAGGACATTCTTCCATCGTCTTCATCATCGTCATCCTTGACGACTTCCACCGTCCCCAACATATAGAATAAACGAATGAAGAGAAAACAAAAGGAACAAAAGAGGAAATTTCAAAATTCCCGCACCACATTCCCAAAAAATTTCCAAAGAAAACTATATTAATTTATTAACATGTGACGAATTATGAATGTCGAATGTTTTGAATGATGACAATGATGTATTTTTGTTTTCTTTTGTTTTGTTTCGTCAACTTGTATGCCTGTATTTATTAATTGAATGACTGTGTCCACGCATCCACATGCACATTCTCCCGCCAATATAATATATTTATGATGAATAAATAACAATTTCGAAAGTCGCGGAAATGATCGAGATTTCAAAAAATTCGAATTCGAATTCAAATTATCATAGTGTTTTTTATTAAATGCTTCAAGTTCACAGAGGATTTGTTTAATATGAAGTCGTCCATATATGAAAAGGGACCGTCTACGACTCGTTGACGGTTCCTTTTCGTATGGACGACTCCATATACATACGTAATAGTAAAGGAAAGTATTGATAGAATTGGACTGGAGATGGACACACCCCTCATGACATATAAATAAGTCTAAATATCGTCGCTTAAGTTCTAGAATCCGCTTTAAGCATGGCTCCTCCTACCATCAAATGCAAAATAACACGTATGCTCCCCCCCAAAAAATTTATAGCGGGTTCTAGAACTTGAGCGACGATATATGTATAGATTCGTCTCTATAATTTAAGTAAACTTAATTCCCACATTATCTGAATATAATCTATAATATTTATATATATATACAATCAAAATATTTATTAACTGAAGGTTTATAGCAATTATTTTAATAATTTCAATGCATATATTATTTTTTACTATAAATAAAATGTGTCTCCTAATATACAATATATTACTTCTGATTCCTTTTGTTGAATAAATATTGATGCGATGATTTTGCTATATTATACTCTGTGCTATGCTTTTATCAAAACACCAGACGACGAAATGGAAGGGGACTTTTGGATAATAAAAGACAGAAAAAAACCAATTTGGATGCGGATTCCAAACCGGAAGTGGAAGTTGAAGAATCTGCACAGGATAAAGCTCTGCGACTTCCCTGCGTATATAATATATATAATTTACACACTTTTCCTTCTTAATTTCATTGGTCATCAAAGCTAATATGCAATGTACAACGTCATTTGTTCAAAAGTGTGGTAATTGGCCCCCAATTTGGAAGTGCGGATATTCAGAAATTCCTTCGGGCGTCATCGCATCTGAACGTCATCAAATTGTTCATTCAGGCTTCGCACTATATGAGGACGAAAGATTAAATGCAGAGGATTATCAACGGGATTTTGAATGCAACCAGTCACTCACTGGAATCTCTTCAGTTAAAGTCTTTGGGTCGTGTTCAGGGAATTCAATTGATGCTGCCTTTTCCTAAATCTCAGACAATTGAAAGTGTCCACGGATGTTATGGATGTGGTGAAGAAGGCTTTGATGATGAAAAGACGAAGTTGATGTCTCCCTTTTGCCTCCGGGACTGAACTTGCCATTCATTTTCCCTCAAGTTCGGACCGTCATCTTTGATTTGACGAACAGTGACGTCATGACCTGGACTATAGTTTTTTTCCTCAGCTGTGGATTCATTCTCTGATGGGCGGTTTGAGCCCGTGACGGAGTTGGAATTCATCGCCGTCCTCCAATCACCAAATTCCGGATGGGGAATCCTTCCAGGTCTTTTTCCAAACGTCAAAGTCATCAATCTATTAACTAATATTAGAAAGAAGTTTGGGATTGACAAGTTGTCAGGTGAGTTTCTTTCCATTTGGCTATATATATTCTTCTCTGAAAATATTACTCAAAAGTGTCATTTGCCAATGTTCTTATATAATTCCAATCTAATTTATTTGTGATTTTTATGTTTATGTAGGAAATCGTTTTACAAACAAGAAGAAAATGATCCAATGATGAATTTTAATTTTTTTTTTGTTTTTTCATAATTTCATAAAATTGTGATAATTTTTGAAAAATGTTTTGGCGAATCTTCAAGTTGGACTTTCCTCTTTAATTTGATGCATTCATCAACAAAATCGGTTCACAAAAAAAAAGTTATTTTACTTCAAATAGTGTTATGGTTCTTTTGGGACACCCTGTACATCTAAACGCATAAAGAATCAATTTAATGAATTAACAACAACGAACGTCGTTCAAAATCCATAAATATATATATGAAATGCCATCCAAAAACGAATCGACCGAGCTCATCATCCCTCATTTTAAACGTTATTTCATCTCGTATATATATATAATAGTTTCCCTCCTCGAGGCATTTGGAAATTTTGAATGTTCCCGCTGTATAGTCATATGTAATAGAAGGCGAAGTGATTGAATTTGGAGACTTCCACCTCCATATTCAATCCATAAGGAAAATTTATTGGCGGGTGCTCCGAATTTCGGATGATGAAAATTATATATAATAGCGCTGGAAAGTCTGAGGAGCTCCTCCGTCTATGTGCCATCCATCAAAACAAAACCCTCAAAGTACTGTGTGGATTTGCCGGAGAACTTGATCAAACTGGGATTTGAATGTCCATATCAGTAATATATGTTACGGATGGACTCCCGTTATACCCGTCAGAACGTGTGATGTGTGGTCAAAAGATCGGGAGAGAATAAAAATATAGGGACAAATCTCGTTATCCATCGCATCTTGAATTTTGACCCCGTTGACCTTGCACTATGAGCCCAATGCAATATAAAAGCGCCTTTGCGAATTAAAGTACTTTATACATATTTAACCGGACGTATTTACTCAGAAAAATGTGTAGAATTCGGTGGAAATGATTGTTTTTGAATTGTTATAACCCGCTTTCTCCAGCGTCGGCCCCAAATCAAATTTGACAAAATCCCGCTCTGTTTCTGGTGTGAAGCCGCAACTTCATCGTAGGTACATTGTAAACTTTGAGTCAAATTAAAAACAAACAAATTCACACACATTCATTGAATTCCACACGAGACAAAAAATTTTTTTTTTGTCGTCCCGGTTAAACATTGTATTTATATTACATAGGTATATTTGTACTTATAATACCGTATAAGCTGTAATAGAACCCCTGGGGTTGTATTTGAAAATGTTATAGAACCCCTGGGGTTTTATTTGAAAATGTTATAGAACCCCTGGGGTTTTATTTGAAAATGTTATAGAACCCCTGGGGTTTTATTTGAAAATGTTATAGAACCCCGAGTGGGGAACGTGAGAATTATATGCATGTACGACAATGTATTTGAAATGGGCGCAGGATTTAGTCTCTGCAGACCTGGGGTTTTATAAGAGGGTGAGGTTCTGTAACAGCTTATACGGTACTGTAAAAAAAAAAACTCGGGATGATTGATTTTGAGCTCACGTGTTCCAGGGAAAATAAGGGTCAAAAATCTGAAAGAAATGCGGGAAAGCGCGGCGTTAATTTTTGAAAGTGTGAGGAAATTTTGAGCTTTTGCGCGCCGACAAAAATTCGACTGTAATAGGTAAATTGCATTGTGTATATGTATACGAAATGGAGATTCAAATTTTTTGTGTTTTCTTTTCGTTTACCGAAACTTCGTTTTGAACAGTCATTCCCCAAAATTCGATCCCTTCCGCTTTGTAGCCATCAAAAAATCTGAATGGAATTTGTAAATGAAATGTATATATCGTCAGTTAAGCTCAAAATCGTACTATAATTATTTTCCTTAATTTCGTTTGACCGGGTTGACCTGCTCTGGAGGTCGAAGTATTAGAGATGGAGCTTTGGGTCAAGCCACATTATTGTAGAGCATGTCATGACGAACAATAATGCCGCTTGACCCAAAGCTCCATCTCTAATACTTTGACCTCCAGAGCAGGTCAACCAGAACAAACGAAATTAAGGAAAAAAATTATAGTACGATTTTGAACTTAACAGACGATATGTACATATTTCAAAAATTGAATGCCTTTTCCCTGTGAATTTTTTTGTGTATATATATACACATGTATTTCAAAAGATAAAAAAAAAATTTCATTTAATTTCAATTTCCTGAAATTTTTTGATCAGTATTTTCACCAGTTTTCAAAGTAAATGTAATTTTTTTTGTTAATTCTTGTATAAATGTCCTCGTGACTCACTTGAGCAAATACTGGGTATACGTTTTCCAGAAGGTGGAGCCTGGACCTTCATTCAAACTCCCGTCATGATTCAATTCTCCATTATTCTATTGGAAATTGGAAAAATTAAGGCTTGCGTGTCGTCATTTATATATTATATATAGTTTTAATATACTTTTAATTCAGGTCGCCTCAAAGGATCAAAAGGTCCAAATGTAAAAGATTAACAAGGAAAAATGAGTTGGTGCGCGCGCGCGCATTTAAAATTGAATACTAGAAGCTAATAGGCTTGTCAATTTTAATTGTGTATACTCAGAATACAATGCATTGAAATATATATATGTTCAAGTGGATGCGGCGGGAAAAGGGGTGGACTATATTATACTATATTATACTTTTCTCACTTTTTTGCATATATTAATATAAAGAAAAACATGGCCTATACATTTTATATAAAAATTTGTAAATATTTTTAATTAATTTACAAAGTTTATAGTTAAATTCAAAAAAAATATGTGATGATTTCTGTGTACTGTGATTTTTGAATTACAAAATCATCGAGACACGCCGTCGGCGCCAAAGCGGTCAAAAAGGAAAACTCGAATATCTTTTAATCTAGAAAGTATACCATAGTCGACCCCTTTTTCTATCCACAACTTCATATACGGTCAGAGTAAGGAAACGATCGACTATGTAAACTCCTATGTCAATTCCTAAAGTCCCTCCTACAGACTCACTGTGTTGTCGCTTCACTGTTTTCGTGTCCGCGTGTCGTTTATATTTATTTGCTACTATTATACTGGACTCATTGCGAATGGGACCGAAGACACCAAAAGACCGAAAACGCAAAGACCGAGGGCGGAAAAACCGAAAACAAGAACACAGAAGTCCAAAAGACCGAAGGCGTAAAGACCGAAAACAAAAATCCGAAAGTAAAATTCAATTGATATGCTATATGTAGAGACATAAGATTATATAACAATTAAGTACTTCCATACCATAAATGAGAAAGTAACAAATAATTTCGAAATGATTATAAATAATTAGAACAATATGTAACTAGTGGGAGTGGGTTAGGTTATAGGTTAACTATTATTCAAAATCCTACACTGTGAGCTGTAATTGCTCTTGCGGCTGGATGTGAGATAAAATATTAAACTGTGTTTTAGTAATTTGCCGTGTACAATTTCATTGATTTATTAACACGTTTTTAATATGTCAATTAAACTGTGACAGTAACAAATTACTTGGAGAGATAGAGTTGATGCGGTTTACCTACCCCGATCAAAGACACGTTTTATTGTCCACATTTAACACTTACTTGTCATTTTGATTGCTATCGCAGTTCATGATTTCGATTTTATTTTTACTGTACAGATAAAAATAGAGCCGGGATTTTACCACCCATTTAAATTTACATACCCCAAAATAGTCGACAATAGCAACAGCTAAATTAAAAGGATAAAGAAACAAGATGTCAACAATTTCTTATGTACATGAAATTTAGCTGACATATTATAATAATGAGTCTACGCGTGTATATGCATGATTACCTCGATTGGTTTCAATAGAACTAACTAACCGCATATAATTATGGTGTGCCAATGACTCAAAGTTAGCTTCCCATTTTTAACTACAATCCCAGTCTGGCTACATTTATTCTAACAAAATAGGTCGACTTTGGAAAATCAGCACGGAAGTTGTTTGCCATCTGTCTTCGGTCTTTTGGTTTTCGGTCTTTCGGCCTTCGGTTTTTTGGTTTTCGGTCTTCCAACACTCGGTCTTTGCGTTTTCGGTCTTTTGGTGTCTTTGGTCTTTTCCCACGGTTTACCGACATTCGGTCTTCCGGGTTTCGGTCTTTCCGGATTCGGTCTTTGTCATTTCGTCCTATCTCCATTCGGTCTTCTGGCACCTTCGGTCTTTTGGATTCGGTCTATACGGCTTCGGTCTTTTGTATTCGGTCTTTTGGTTTCGGTCTTTGGACGGGATACCATATTTACATATGCGACAAGTATATATGTCGACAACAAATTAATAAATCCCAAACGTATACGACTTTTCTATTATATAAAGACTCGTCATATTTCAAGAAAAAAGGTGGCAAAATAAGTGGGAAATTTAAATATGTAGTTCATTTGGAGTTTTTTTGTTTTTATAGAATTACTGGATCCTAAATTACAAATTACCCGCGTTCTTTTTTCATCGCCACACTCCAAAATCATTTCCATGCTCCGTTTTTTGTTTAAACTCTCAAATCATAAAATGGCATCGAAGACAATATATACATAGCGGCGGCGCGGTGGTGTCGACAAAAGCCGCTATATGCCTCGCGTCCTTTCGTCATTCAATGTCGTTGATTGTCCACAAAATCCACAGAACTGACCGGATGTGACGAGTTGGCGCCAGCGTGCTGAGCGTCAGTTCCATTTTGGTCTCGTCAATTTCCCACCACCGCACACAACGCCAAAAATGGGTGGAATCGAGGTGGATGAATTTCCGCTCCGGCGAGTTTTTCGAGAGTTGATCTAGGTATATATAAAATATGCTGTGTGTTTTAAATCCGGCGGATCTCGTTTTTCTCTGTACATACACAAAAAAGCCAATATATAAGTATACAAAAACGTGCGAGAATGAGTTTTCTCTTTCTCATTATTCATCCCAAAACAAAGGAAAGTTATTCTTCAAAACTGATTCAAATTCAAAAATTCTAAATCCCCGCTCAATGCCATTGATTGTAGTATTTTTGTCCACCCAAACAAAACAAACCAAGCAAAAGCATGTTTGCAAATAAATGTCTCTATATGATTTTCAGGCGGGATATGGATCGAAAACTTTAGTGGTGAGTGAGATTTGAACCTTGAACCTAGAGCCAGCCGAGAGCTGAGCGGGATTTGGAGCGTTTCAAAATGTTCAGAGAATGTGGAATTGACTCCAATTAAATAAACTGTTGCTGCCAAACTAATACAAATGCTATATAAATAGAATGGGAATGCAGAAACGGATTTAATTGATCCACACAGAAATTAACGGAAATCTCTTTCCACATATAGAATTCATGCAGTTCCACCAGTCACCGGCTTTTTTTGCTAACTTTCAACTGGAAAACCCCAAATTCATCCTGATTGGCCATAATTTGCCATTTTGTCATTTTCATATTACATTTCATGTGCAAAATAAATTCCGAAATTTAAAAAACAGAAAAGCCACAATCGTCACATTTCAATTTTCCCTTAAATTTTGTTGTTAGCTGTTTTGGTTTTGTTCATTTTATATTTTGTCAATGTGGATTTGGATTCTTTCTTCAATTCATTCGGTGGGATTTTTTCAAAATTTGATAAGTATTTGTGGAGAAGTCAAATCCTAAATCCGAATGCATTTAATTTATAAAAATCAAGTGTCAAAATTCTGAATAATTGACCTCACATCTCAAATCTGTCCACTTAATTGCTTCACCGTCCTCAACTCAACTGGTCAACAATTTAAGCGGGATATCGTAAAAGGACAATGTGGACATTTTAATTGGAGCTGTTTCAAATCCCACATAATCCCAAATATTCTCCCGCAAACAAACAAACAAACACAAACAGACGAAGAATAATGCACACACACGAGTTGTCCCTTTGTTCAACATTAATAATGTGAAAGACAGAAATCTCAACTCACACACATGCACACACATTTTGTTTTGTATAGCCCGATTTCAAATGTATTCCAATTCATTGATTAAAACAGGGCAGGTCGAGAATAATTAATTATATATGTTTAAATTAAGCATGTGGAGAAAGTGAAGAAAGTCCACACGCGCGCACGGTGAGAAAAAATGTGAACGAAAGCACTGTTGGACATTGCAAATAATCTGAATATTGTGATTATGAACATTGAAAATTTAGTGGCCCCAACAAAAATCATTATACTTTTGCCCGTTGGGAATTTATTAGAGCGAAAAAAGGAGATGAAGAAATGAATTTAAATGCGCGTTTGATTTTTAATTCCCATTTGAATTCACCTTGTTTTTTTTATATACAATGTTCAAATATTAAAATAATATGTGGAAATAAATGTACATATTTTGAGGAAATGCCTCAATTTCTAATTGTTTTTTCCTTTCCACTTTGCAAGAATGCAAAGTAATTAAATGACACAAAATGTCGTATAAAAATGTGGAATTAAATGTGGATTTGAAGCAATTAAAATGTGATGTATAAATTCGCATAATCTCGGATTAGATATAATTCAGAATTCAGACGACTCTCAGCCATGATTTCCATGTACATACATTTTTCTGCATATACACGATAATACACTGAACTTTGCTCTGTTTTCCACACGTTTTTCCAAATTATCGCTTTTCCACAAAGTAAATTTATATTGAGATGTGTTTTGAATCAATTTCTAATCTATCGCCACACACAGCCAATGATTTTGATTCCCTCTAGAAAAAACACACATTAAATTCAAATGCAACATATTTTGTCCACATTTTATCTGTGTCTGCTTGAATTTCTGTTTATTTTCCGCTTCCTCAAAACTTTTGCTGACAAAATATCCCAGAGCAAAACTCCAATGTAAATAACATGCGATATAAACAAAAATGTGCATTAATTTAAATATTTAATGACAGTCACACTGCCAATCTTTATTCAATCCGAGATTCCGTATTGCATCATTGTGTTGTCTATAATGTCGTAAATTGTAGTAAACTGCGCGACTTTAAATATAGACAAAATTTCTTTCATTCATTCGACAATTCATTCAGTCGAAGTCGTTCATTCGTTATCGTTTGCACAAAATGTCATTCATTCATTAAATTTGAATGTGGGATTTAGCAGACCAAAGTCCGTTTCCGTATTTCTCTTTTGCTCTAATTTTCCTCTTCTTGATTCACATCATACTTGAAAATTCTTTGTTGGGTTTTGAAGCTAAAAATGATGATGAGGAGTGCTGAGAATCGCTTGAGAAAGGATTGTCGAGAAAAGACGAGTGTGTCCAGCAGCATATGCAGAGATTACAATTGGGAAAATTGAGATTAATCCAGAGGAAAGCAACGGAATTCTTTACATTTATTACACAAATGCAAAAATGATAAGCAATCAAAGTGATACAGGGAAAGTCTGTAGAAATTCATAGCAGCTATTTACATGTGTCTATATAGATCTGTTTTTATTCGATTCCTTTTTCCTCATTCAATTATAATTAAATGCCTTCAACTGCGAACTCTGTCGCTGAAACACTGTCTAGAAAAACGTTATAGAAACAAAGAAGTGCGGACTAAACTCAAAAGAGGAAAAACGTTGAAATGATGTGTGTGCTTTCCTCATATTTGTATGGGAAATCGTTTGTTCATATAAAATTGAGATTTAGATAATTGTCGTCATCACAGTTATTATCGTTAGTATAAAACTGCTGGGAATTCCATTTATCCACTCAAATCCAGTCCAAACAGTCAATTTAACTCCCCACACACAAAACTCTCGCTCTTCTCCACATATTATTTATCAGTTATCGACAAAGCTGTATTTATCTGTACACAATAGCTAAAACACAACGCTACGACTAATTTTCAGTAATATTAATTAGTTATTGATTATAATTCAAACTCTCCCTTAAATTGTTCAGTCCATTTCAAATTGTGACTATTTCCATATAATTCTATAAACTCAAAGGATTTCCGATAATTGAAACCACACACAATGAAGACTCAAACTTGCTTGGTGTAAGTTCCGTCATCATAAATAATACTTTTATGGTGGAGTTTTGTTTATATATAATCTGGGAATCTGGGAATTGAATATATATGAAAACGGTCGTTTCTTATTTGTGTTTCTGCATGAATATTTATTATTTATTTATATAGATTTGGATTCCTGCTGACGGTGGCTCTTCTGTCCACGATCACATTCGCTCAAGAACCAGTAAGTCCACCGTAAAATTGCCATATTCGAAAACACAGTCAAGAATTCTGAATTATAAATGTAGTTTGTGTTTGAATTTGAATGAATCTAACTCATTTTCAATTGTTTTCATTTGTTCCTTTTTAACGAAGAACTGTACAGTGACTGCTGGTCAACCCTGTAGTCGAGGTATTACTCATCACGCATGCTGTGCTGTGTCGGGATCGCCGCCGCACAGTGATCTGAATGGGAAATAAAAACGCCCTTGCAGGATTCCGTCCCGCTGCGAGCAAGGACGACGCGAACGCGTTTCAGCAGCAAGACAATTAAAATCGTTAATTTTTAACGTGAATTATCAAATGGATCCGCAGCTTTCCGCAGCCAAATTTTGTTCGATAATTATCTACTTCTTTTGCTGAATGACGCCTTCTTAGCCGTTTAGCGAGTGTCGGTGGCTAACTCTTTTTATTCGAATTCAAAGTTTTGTCATTATAGTAATTGGGAGATTAAAACTTTGAAATGTCATAACAGCTATACGGGATTGTCTAAAAAAAATTCGAAATACACGACAAATAGGTATCACACCAATGATAACTGTGAAATGAGTCATTTTCAAAAATATCATAACCGACCGAGCAGTCCAAGGGCGCTTTCTTAGAGGGCCCCAGATCACTGCGCGCCGGTTTTGGAGTGTCGTGTAAGTTCCTTTTAATATATACACATATTATAGTATAGAAGCTGATTTTCAAGGATGTTTTTTTTAATTATTCGCATTATCCTTTGTCAAATTGCAATGAAAAATTGTGTACGTGTTGTTGATCACTTCCGAATCGGTCGACCCACACAGTTGACACGAATTGTCAAACTTAAATGCACCATGCAAACTGTATTTTGGATTTTCATTCCGCAATTTATTTAATTTTCTATTTGTTTCATTCTTCATACAGACGGTACGGCATGATGGAGTAAACTTTTCTCGGAATAATATACTTTCGGCCCACAAAAGTATTCAAGCCCACTAATTATTTATTTTGGCCCACACGGTATTTGCCCACAAAAAAATCTCAATTGACCCTCAAAAAGTTACCCACAAAAATGTCTCAAAACGGCCCACAAAATAATGTAATTCCAGCCCACAAAAATGTACCAAAACGGCCCACAAAATGCACCAAAACGGCCCACAAAATAATTTAATTCCAGCCCACATAAAAGTCGCAAAACGGCCCATAAA
>JAIUND010001728.1:0-31001 GCA_034699125.1 Gisinianus flammeolus | reverse complement strand
TGTCTGAAAACCCCCAAAACCGTGTTTATGGGCAGTTATAACAAATGCTTCGATTTATGACCGCTGAGGGACCCCCTATAACACACTGTGCATTGGCAGAGAATGAAATTCTTTTTAAATTGAGATTCGAAGTAGCAAAACGGACATATGTGTTCGAGCTCTCTTTGAAATAATAATAAGTCATCAACCTCCGTGTAAATTCCTTCCTCATCATGTTTTTCATCATCCGACTTGAAATTGTCCCCAACATCATCAACATCTAATTTCGAAATAAGTTAAAAAATTGAATATTAAAGTCAAAGCAGTCGAAATAATAAGGAGAATAATTGTATTATATTATAGTTAAATTAAAACAAACTATTAAAGATGTCTTCAGAGCGGAAACGGAGATCCTTCACCGTGTGTAATTTGTTTGTTGCAATAAACGAGTCCAAATACTCTATAGAAAAGCCCTGGACCATCTCCAAATTTTTGGCAACGGCCAATAAATCTTCAAGAAACTTTTTATTGTAGACATAGAACTTGCCCAAATGAAGAATTTTTAAATTCGGTAGTTGAACATTCTCTGAATTTCTTTCTGGGAATATCCGCATGAGCTCACTTTGCCACTGATCTGGCACACTCTCAAGTATCAACTCGGTAATATTTGGTGCATCATGGAGGAGCAACTTCCGGAACGTACTAATTTGAGTATACATCTTCTTTACACCATCCACCACGAGATTGTCATCACCATTGGACACAAAATGCACGGACAAAGTTTTGATTTGAGGTCCGTACAGTTGTAGAAAAGTTTTCATATCTTCTGTACTTAGAGTTCCATGCGAAAAACAAAACTTGACACAGGGGAAGCGAAAACTTGATGTGGGATTGTTGAGCACTCGTCTGTTCATAAGCTCCAAAAAGTCATCATCATCATCATCAATATCCTTCGATGATGATTTTATAAAGTATTTTTCCTCGTCGCTGGAAAACTCGAGTGATATTTGAATATCCCGTCGATCGAGCAAAATATCAGTAGAAATCTCACACCATTTCATGTTTACTTCTCGGCAGATGAGCAAACCTTTGGACTCAATTCCTTCAAAGATCCTTTTTAATATCTGTATAACATTTATTGTATCAAAATCAATACATTAAAATTAAATATTATATTATGTAATCACATATCGTCAATTGCAAATTGGTTTCGGTAATAATAATATTTTTCCCCGTAGTATATACACAACTCACCAAAGGATCTGTGAGGGCAAGGTTTTGGGGGGAATCATCGTCATCATCTTCATGTTTATCTTGGTCTTGAGTATCATCTGCAACCGCAACCTTAAGTCTTTTTGCTTCCGGGGAATTGGATATTGCACCATCGTTCAAGGCTTCCCCATGTCGTCGTTTCGCCAGAGCATCTCGAAACAATAGATATATAGCATCCCATATTTTAACCTCATATATTACATTAGACGGACGAAAAAATATCATAATAATATAAAATAGCATTTGGTAATTATCATTATTATGTATTGTAATATGTACACTGTCTAGTATCAAACTGGCCACGGGATTTGGATCCAAGTTGACAACCGGCTGCAGCAAATCAATTTGATACTTCAAAGAATCCAAAATCTCTTCGCAAGTCAATGAGTTGGCCATTTTAGATTTATCAGAGACCTACTTTAAGTATATTGTTTAAAAAAACAATATACTCTCGTTATACTTTCGTGATAAAACTTACATCCAACAATTAAATGGATACGCAGCATTATTATATTAATTCATAATTGTTGCTGATTATTATTCATTTGTTGGCACTTCGGTTGGACTACTTAAATCGTCATTCGTCGTGTCCTGAAGAAAGCATTGGTATAATAATACTTATACTCTTCTATATTTATATTTTTCTCGTTGTCTTTCATCTAAATAATTTATAATTGGCATTTACTTTACTTGATCCGTTTTAAGTACGTATTCAAGACGAAAATGACAATTTTTATGAGGAGCTTGGACGCCGCGCTGTCTGAGTATTTGAACGGGCATTAAGGGAAGCAATCGTGCTATATAACGACTAGTGTGATAATCCCGTTTTCAGTTTATTCAGGTTTATGAAGGGCAGCATTTCTCATTTTTGGATATGTTATTCTAAACATACAACTTTCATATGCTTTGCAAAAAAACAGCAGGATTTGGTAATAAACAAAGCCACGATGCCACTTTGTCTTTAACATTGTTGCCTATGGAGCGACAATGTTAAGCTGAGCTGTCACAATATAGGAAACGAAAAAAAAACTAAATAATTGTGTGTGTGGTTACAGTCCTTTCTTTGCATGCACGTGGAAATTCACTCCATCAAAATGATTTTTTGTTTATTCATTAGCATATTACATAATACAAAAGCTGATAATAAATTCCATGCTTTTCCGAATTTTCCATAAATATAAATGATTTTCCTGTACTGCAACCGACTCTGTGGTGTTTTTTACTTTGATTTAGATGCATAAATATAAATACAGATTTTGAACATGATTTCTTTGCAAAAACTGACATTTAATTGAATAATATCTGTACTAAATAAATTGTGTTGGGGAAGAGTGTGGGAGTTTGACAGGTGCATCTGCATTCATATTCATATTTCCATGTCTACAATTAAACGTGAATGAAAACAATCGGAAGGATCTGAATGAGAGTGTGCAAAATGTAAGATATTTTGTGCTGTAAAGCCCATGTGAATTCCTCAGTTTCGTCACACACATCCATTTTGCTTTTTGCTCGGTGTCTGGATGGAACTGGAAACTGTGTGGATGGAATTTTTTGCATTTTGTGAATTCGATTTTGGAAATGCGCATTTCCATGATGCAAAGATTTTGAAGACTCGCATCAACTCCCACATGTTTTGATTTGATTGTGATTCAAATGACACAAATGATTCAGTTTCCATATTTGATATTCATTCAAAAATGCTTGTTTGCCCACAGCACAGCAGTGTTTGTCATGTATGTGGTGTAAAAATAAAAAAAGTCTGTCCGTTGAATTCACGTTTATGTAAGAACAGATTTCAAAGAGAGTTGTGTGTGGGAATTATATTGAACAATTGAATAATTGAATTGCACAACTCCCAGCTGAACCCTGTCAATTCGACTATTGCCGTCTTTTTCTTCCTCACACACACACACACACACACAGAGATTCCTTGTGAATACAAAAAAATTGTATTGGTTTTGTGAGTCAGTTGACAAACTAAACAAATGAAACATTTAATGGATTGGATTGAACTTGATGATCAATTGATAACAATAATATAATAATAATGCTCATCTGCTCCTTTCATTTTGATTCTCGGGAAAAAATGTACACGTGTGTGTGATAGACGACGACCATGAAAAATGAAAAATGAAAACATCCGTTCGTTCGTTCATATAACATATAATTCATAATTGTTCAAAACACGTGTACATTTTGTTTTCATTCCTGGCTAGATACTTGGACTATTTCATTATGTTTGGGTGGGGAATTACAGATATATAATAATATCATCTAATGAATTAATTGTGGTGGGACAATGACAGATGACAGCAAACTTTGCGGTGTAGGTATTCAAATCAAAAAGAGAGAAATGCGGAATTTGACTATTGACAGAGAGTTAAAAGGAATGATATGATATCATCCCAAACCCAAATGTCTATACACATAGATTTTCATGGATTTTCAGTGAATTATATGTGTAAAAAAAGATGGAATTTAGACTTTTGTGGAGAGGAAAAGAGTATAAAAAGTGGGATGGGAGAAGATGAGTAAATCATTCTCATTCTCATCCGAGTAGAGTGAACCACCAGCAGCAGCAGCATCATGAAATTTGCCACAGCAATCGTCGTTTTTGGCTTCGTTGCGACTTTCGGAGCAGTCGTAAGTCCTCCAAACAATTAATTAATTAATTAATTAACTTGTCATTTAATTTAAATGTAATTACAAATATTAAATATTTATACAATGTTTAACACTTCATTTCATTTTTCCTCATTTTCTTGGATTTTGTTATAGGCACAAGCCCAAGGAAGAGGTCCACCTGGTCAACGACCCCCACCACCACCCCAACAACGTCAACCAGGTCAAGGTCCTCCAGGTCAAGGCCCTCCAGGTCAAGGCCCTCCAGGCGGTCGTCCACCACCACCACCTCATGGTCAAGGTCAAGAACAGAGACCACCACCACCACCAGGTCAAGGAGGATTCCAAGGCCCACCTCCATCACGACATCACAATCCTGACCATTCCGCAGAGTTCATTGGTCCATCATCCGGACCATCATCTGAATCTGACTCAAACTCTGGAGAAGACCACCACCGTCGACCACCTCCACCACCACCACCACACCGAGGACCACCCGGACCACCCCAAGGACCACATCGAGGACCACCCGGACCACCCCGAGGACCACCCCGAGGACCACCCGGACATGACAACAATCGTCACCCACGACCAGACTCGCGAGAAGAGGATCATCATCGACGACCACCACCACCATCACATTCTGGAGAAGTCGGCCGTCGTCCACGACCACACTCTGGGTCAAGAAGCTCTGAAGAGGAGGAAGTTCGACCGAGACCAAGTGGAGCCAGTCCAACCGGTCGACCCGGTCGACCACAATTCGGAGGAGAACATGGATTTCATGGTGGCCGACGACCTGGTGGCGACCGACATCGTCGTCCTTGGAATCATCGCCGAACCACAACCGTGGCTACACCAACAACAACAGCAACAAGTGGTGAAGACGCATCATCCACTGCTGCATTCCCATCCACCACCACCCGCGCCACTCAATTTCCTTCAACCACCGGAGCCGCTGAATTTCCTTCCACAACCGGAGCCGAATTCCCATCGTCAACCGGAGCTGAAATCGTCTCGACAACTCAAGAAATTGCCGAGCCATCCACCACCGGAACAGCTGTGACTGCGGATGAGGCTTCCACCACTGCCATTGCTGCATAATCATGATAATCACAAGGAAATTCCACTGATATTAATTAGTTCGCCTTTTCAGTAATCCCAACCACAACGACAACAACAACAAATGCCGACTGAACATTCACCAACAACTTTAATCGTCATTTCCATTCCCCACAATTCTTTACTAATTGTCTTTCTTTGATTGTTTTTAAATTTTGCTCAATTGACGGGATTCGACGGTTGAACTCACAATGATTGAATAAAATTAAGGAAATCTCTCTTATTGCACTCGCACTATCCAATCTCTCTCGATTGCTCATCTGCCATCAATTTATTCAATCCTCACATTTCGCATTCGCACACAACATTGAATTGAAATTGAATTCCAGTTCAAATTCAAATTCAAATTCAAATTTACTGGGATGGATAGGTCTGGAGTCTGGAGAATGATTAAAAAACCTTAAAGAATCTGTTACATATTCCAATGGCAAGAGATCTGTTTGTATTTAAATGAGTTGGCCACAGTTCGTCCATCCGTCCACACGCATTTCCAGTCGTCACGTCAGTCGTCCGAAGGTCAACCAATCGTCAATTTCAATTTCAATTGGCATTGACTTAGAAACAAAAAACACTTGAAAGTTGAAAGTTCTCTCGATCACGATCAGACGATGTAAATGTACAGATAAATGTAAACAGTTGGGAATTGTAATTAAATATGCGGAGGAGCAATCTATTCTGGGGATTTTTAATCCCTTGAACAAATTCAAATACAAATACAAATACAAATGCAGACAATGGACAGAGGCAGAGAAAAGAGAAATTTCTCTCAACGTCAACACAGTCGTCGTTTTCATCTCGCACATCAGTCTCACAATCATATCATCCGTCTTTCAATTGAAATTGAGAGCAGAGAACAGAACGCTCGAACGGCATTATATAAATATAAAATGAGGAAATCCACCAGAAGCAGAAGCAGAATCGTTCTCTACTTGTTTTCCCTCAATTTCCTTGCGATTGCCATTCCTTCGGTTTTGGTCTCCGCTCAGGATTCTCCTCCGAATGTTGATTCATCTGAAATTCAAAGGACAACGATGACGACGATGACGATGACACCGACGGAGAAGAATTCGATTTCGGATTCGGATTCGGGAGGAGAAAATAATCCAGGGGGAATTGAATCCTCATTCTTCTACAATACTCTGAACACTTTGAAAAACGTGACGGATCAGGTCAGACTTTTTTACAGCACAGTATACACAAATTATCAAGTGCTCTCTCTTCATAATTATATTATTATTATTATTATTATCTTAATAATAAAAATAAAATATTCAATGTCCACATTTTAATCTTTTTTCTTTTATATGTGAAGCTACAAAAGGATTTTCTGGAGTTGAGGAAAGAGCAATTGGATTTCAGACGCGTCACGAATGACCAATTCCAAGGGATCGAAAACAAGGTCAAATCACGCATCACGCATTTCCACATTTCTATTCAGAAGATATAAAAACTGGCTAAAATTCAGAATTTAATATTTATAAATTCGTTTTTTTGTTTCCTTTTTTCTTGGAGCTCACAAACGGATTTGACTTATAAATGGATTTTTTTGATATAGTTGGTGGAGATTGGTGAGAAAGTGAATGAAACACTTCCCACGGCGCATCTTCATCAGCGCATCACCAATTTACAAAAGAAGGTACATATATAAATTTAAATCCTACAATTCCCGCTCTAAAATAACGATGGACTATAAAAATCCTTTGAATTTTAATTTTAATTGCATATCTATAATTATTATTATTAATTATGTTTATGTACGTATGTAAATTGGTTAGCATGAAATGGAGCTGGAGAAACTGGAGGAGAATCAAAAAGCATTGACGAGTGCCGTCTCCAATATTCATCATCATGTACGTTCAACTTTCATTTCTCTCATCCTAATTTCCACACTCGACCACTTTTTTCCATAATCACACACACACAGAATCAGTCGGCGTCCAACTCTCACAATTTTTTTTCAAAACATTTCTGTACTGTGAAACACAAAATCAAATGTCAAAATCCCAATAAAACCTTCCGTTTCTTTCAAACTTCCCTTAAAAAAAAAAGTTTCATTCTGGAAAATTTGAAGTATTTGAAGTATATAACGCAGAATTGATTCACATAATAATTACAAAGCATGACAAAAAAATTTCATTTCCATTAGCGATTGAAAATGTGACCAAAATAGAAAATGAGAATGAAATGGAGTTTTGTTTGGTGTGTGTGTGATTAGATGTGGAATATGACGGCGATGCACAATATTTCGCATCGTCTCCAAAGTACGGCGGAATTGATCCTTCAGGAACAATGGACGGAAGCGGCTGTACACTGGACATTTGTGGAGCATCACACGCTGGATGCGAATATGATGGCAGATCATCTTCAAACCCTCGTTCGCCTCGCTTATGGCGGGAATAAATCTCATTTGATCCCCATTTTCAAATTCGTACACACCCTCAGCCAGAAAAACTACAAAGTATTTGCCTATCAAACGCTGACTCAGCAACTCCTCTCCACCCAAATAATTTCTAGAAATTCCTCGTCCATTTTTGATGGGAGTGAGATTTTCCTCCTCGCGCATTTCATCGCGAAAAGTCATGGCCGAAATGCCAAAGGCTTTGGCGGGCTTCCACTCCTCACGAAACTCGTCGCTTCCGGTTCCAATGTCAAACTTTTCTATTTGGAAATGAATCATCACACCCCAAAAAATCCCAATCAAAATCCCAATCCAAATCAAAATCATGTGCATGGAAATACAAATACGTTGAAAATCATTCCTCGAGTTAGGAGAGCGGCCAAAGGAGTGACGCGACCACCCACGCCGCCTCCACCACGTGACAATCGGCCAATGTTGGAGGTCCATACGAAATCGGACATGATCAAATCCCGGCAGGACAATCCCAAATCCTATTTGTTCCCCATTTATGCGGCCAAGGAGAATACTTTTAGTCCAAGGAGTTCCTCATTTTGGGCCTTTGAGTATCGGCACAATGGCTTCTTTGTCCTCAAGAACATGGCCAATGACGGCTATTTAAATGTGATGGAGAGGACTGAAGATGATGGAAATGGGAGTGGGAGGAGTGGGTATTTGAATACCGTCCCGGAACCGGATGTCCACAAGTGGAATGTCGCGTTTAAAGTCCTTTACATTGATGAACTGACGATGGGGATCGAATCCGCCAAATATCCGGGTCAACCCCTTTTCTCTGTTCAATGTGAGGAAGGAGGACGAGTTCGGAATCCCATTCAGTCCCCGCGGCGCTCTTGTTTCGTCGTGGATTTGGAGGAGGGGCATAACTATGCAGGTGGATATGGCGCCAAGTTCAAAATTACAGAGGCATTTTCATGAAAGGACTGCCCAATTCCAATTTTATTTTAATGTTCTTACTAAAGCAAAAGCATTGCATTCAGATTTAAATTCTATCATCAAAATCAAGTCAGTCTTTGAAATTTCGCATCAATAAATCAAACTTGAATTTCCCGGACATCATCACGCCATTTTTTTAAATACAAGTGTCTGGATTTTTTTCATCCTTTTCATCCGTTGTCCAGGATTTTGGTTTTTGTTTTATTTGATTCAGAAACAAAAAAGTGTGTCGAAAACAAATAATTCCGTAAATATATATAAATAATAAATATAAAAATGTTCAAAAAAAAAATCCGCGGGAATCCTTTCAAAATTACACGCTTTTATGTATGGAATTGTATTAATTATTTATTAATTATGAACTGAATCGTAATTAACTAAATTCAATTGTAATTGTAAATTGATGAAATTTAAATCTTCCAAAAAATTCTTCATATAAATTTGTCTCCCCCAAATTCCAAGTGATAAACTGGATTGATCATGTCTAAATTCAAAAAATCCCGGCGTTCCTCCGTCCTCAAGTGAACCAACCGTTGCTGTCTCAGGTCCGGATTTCTACAATCTTTCAATTTCCCTCCAAAAAAAAAATGTAATTTCCCGGCAAAAGAAAAACAAAATCCCTATAAACAAATCCACCAAATTCATGAATTTCTTTTCAGAATTCGATTCGAGCTCGATCGTCCAAACCTGAGACAGTTTTCCCGCAGCAGCAGCAGCAAATCCCCACGAAAATCCTCCAAAAATCTACCAAAAATCTACCAAAAATCCATCCAAATCTATGCCAAAAATCTACCAAAAATCCATCCAAATCTATACCAAAAATCCACCAAAAATCCTCCAAAAATCTACCAAAAGTCCATCCAAAAATCTACCAAAAATCCATCCAAAAATCTACCAAAAATCCATCCAAATCTACCAAAAACCCATCCAAATCGACCAAACATCCACCAAAAATCTACCAAAAATCCCTCAAAACCCAAAACAAAAAAGAATCCCACACTTCAAAAAAAAAAAAAAAACCTGGACTCAAATAGATTGGTGGTGGTCAAAGAGTGCGTATTTGAAATGATCGTGTGGAAATCCTGTTCCGAGTCCATTGTGATTGAGCTTGGATTCCGACTCCTTGAAATAAATTGTACATTGAAATGGTAAATCCTCACCCAAATAATTCAAGACAAGCCGGAGGGAACAAAAACACAGGAGATCATTCAAAAGACCGTGACACATCCGACAAACAACACCCGGACAAACCAAGTACAACCAAAGAAGGAAAGTGTCTGATAACAGAAAGGGACCCCTACGCCTGTCAACGTTGTTCCAATCATCCGCAACCCCACCTTCAAAAAACCCCCTGCCCTCCAAAACACAAAGGCAAAGACCACGACCACGATCACGACCACAAAGACTCGGCCAAAGACTCCAAAGCCATCGGTGGCGAAGATGGGAAACCAAGAAGAAATAGTGATGACAGTCGGAACCATTCCTCGTCATCATCTGATAAGAAAACATGTGGGGATGATGATGGTGGATGTGAGGATGGCGGGGGTGGGAAATGCTCCACCACTAAACCCCATCACCCAACCCCCGCCAAACCCCACCCATCATCCAAAAGGGACAAAGAAAAGGAAGAGAGGGCCAAACTCCTGGAAAGACTACTAGCGGAAGAGGAGGAGGAGCTACAACGACAGCTGGAGGAAGAGGAGGACGAACGACGGAGGGAGGAGTGGGCCCAAGGGCGAAAACACCCAAACGTCAACAACAAGAATAATAAAATGGCGCCAAATAAAAAGACGCAAACGACGGGGACGGAGGAGAACAACATGAACATGTGGGCGTGTCCAACGAGGGGGGGTGACGATGGGGGCTACATCCCCATCAATCAACCCTTCATCTTTGCCATGAACCCCGTCACTTTGAAATATAAAGCCATCTTGCTGGATGCAGCTCAATTGGAAACGGTTTCTCAAGCTCGGTTTGCTCCTCCCACTAACACCACTCCGGCGTATGCTCCTCCCCCTCCACCACCACGTGGTGGTGGGAAATGTTGTCCCAAAGCCCCGCCCCCACCCCCACCAGAGCCCGAACCAGAACCAGTGGCCAAAGGAAAATGCAAACCGGGACTCAACAAAAAAAAGATGGACGCCGTACAAATTGAAGAGTCACCACAATCCGAGTCCCCGCCTCAAATCAAATCCCAAATAATCAAACCCACATTCAAAGAGCCCGCGAAGAAACCAAAAAAAGGAGGGAAAGTCGCCACCGCCGCCAATAATGTGGTGAATTCAAAGGACCCCGTGGAAATAGAATTTATGAATAAAGTCGTCTCGCCGTATCATCCACTCATTTGGATTTTTGGTTATACGCAAACGGCAATGGCGGAGCATCGTCGAAAATGTTTGGATGGTTTGGCGGAACGGAATGGACTGTACATTGTCAATTTGGATGGGGAGATTCAGAAGTGGGCGGAGACGCCGTCTCCTCGGAAGACACTCAAAAATAATGCCGAGCCCAAGGAATTGAGTGAACTCATCATTTTCCGGGCGAAGAAAATTGTGAAGAAAGTGACGGTGGAGAAAGTCCCGCTTTGTACCAAAGAGATTTGTGACCTCATCAAGTTTGCCATGATTCAGGCGGTGACGACGGAGGACTCGAAGGGTTTCATCATTGACAATTTCCCGCTCTCGGCCGTTGAGGGCGTGGACTCGGAGGAATTCCTGTATAAAGCGGTCGTCTGCCTTTATTTCCTTTGTCGGGAGTGGAGTTTGAGCAAACGTAAAGAACCCAAAGTGAACAAACCCAAATATCATTTACGCAACTCGAATTACTCGGAAAAAGAAGTTGAAAGCGCCGCGGATTTCTTTGGTTAATTTCCCTAAAAATTATTATTATTATTAGAGAGTTTGGTAAAGCCGTCGTAAAAAGAAAATCGTAAATATTTTGGTGGGAATTTTACAAATTCCAAGTTAACATAACCAACGAATTTAAAAATTCCCACCAAAATATTTACGATTTCCCTTTTTACGACGGCTTTACCAAAGTCCATAATATTAGAGAGTTTGGTAAAGCCGTCGTAACAAGGAAATCGTAAATATTTTTGTGGGAATTTTTAAATTCGTTGGTTATTTTAACTTGGAATTTTTAAAATTCTCACGATAATATTTACGATTTTCTTTTTACGACGGCTTTACCAAACTCTCTATTATTATTATTATTATTATGAGGGACTTTGGTAAATCCGCCGTTAAAAAAAGGAAATGGTTAAAAAAATTTGGTGGGAATTTTTGAAACTTCCACATTAACATAAATAAGGAATGACTTCAAAAAAATTCCAACCAAATGTTTTTAACCATTTCCTTTTGTACGACGGATTCCCCGAAGTCGTGGATAGAAAAGGGGAAAGAGTACGACTTTCTACAGATTAAAAGATATTTTGAGATTTTCCTTTTGGCCGCTTTGGCGCCAAAAGTGGCGTTTCTCGATGATTTTGTAATTCAAAAATCACAAGAATCAAATCCTATATATTTTGTTTGAGTTTTTAAACTACATAAACTTTGTAAATTAATTAAAAATATTTACAACATTTTTTTCGTCACAAACTTTAACTTTTTCTTAAAAAAAATAGGCCATGTTCTACTGTGTAAAAAGGTGACAAGTCGTATTCGTATTTGTATTCGGTCCCTTTTTCTATCCACGACTTCATATATTAAAAACTTTTTTTATATTCCATGACTTTGACGCCGCGCCGTTTGACTTCATTTTGAATGGGGTTTTCCCGCTTGGAAATGAATTGAGCTTTGCGGCTTGGGACAAAAATCCTCCAATTATTTTTTTACCTTCGTGTTTTGTTTGTGTTTTGCAGGATTCAAAACGATTAAAATCCTGAATACGGAGGATCTTCGAGACGTTCAAGTACGAAAAAAAAAACAGGAATTATTATTATTGTTTACTATAGCGGGAAAGTTTAAACTTGCTTGTGAGAGAGAATTTTCCTCATTTTTCTAAATTTCCTTAACTTTCGTCTGGGTTTTGGTTTGTATTTACATTAGATTGAGGATATTGCAACGTTGGTTCAAACACATTTGGATGGGCGAGGATTGGCGCTCCATAAAATAATGACGCATGAAGTGAATACTAAAGCTGTGGAGTCCGTTGCCCTCGAGTCCAAAGGGACGAATACAGAGGGGAAAAGTGGGGGTGGGAATCGGAGCGGGGGAGAATCGGGAGGTTCGGGTGTTTCAGGAACTGGATCTGGATCCGGATCGGGATCGGGATCAGGTTCAGGTTCCGGCTCCGCCACCGCCACTGCGACGGCGACCGCCACCGCCACCAACACCGCGGCCAATACCGCCCCCAAAAATTTAGTGTTGGATCACAAGGATTTCGTGGAGGCGATGGATCCAAATGCTAAACACACGGGGAAAAAACAGGAAGTTTTGGCCACTTTAGATTTACCTAAATCAAAAGAACCGCCGTCGCCGGCACCACCTACTCAAATAGGAAAAGGAAAGGAAGGTCCAGGTCCAGAGGGCGCCAAGAAAGGAAAAGAAGAAGAAAAGGGAAAAGAAGATGGCGGGAAAGGTTTTGCTGCTTTGAGTGGGAGTGGCGGAGGACTGACCACGTCCTCTGAATTTGAATCCGGCTCTGGTTCGTACACTTCCGGTTCTGGGACCATGTCCAAACCCGGCTCCAGTTCTAAAGATCATAATAAACCACCCAACACCATCACCACAAGTATTGCTCCAAAAAGTACTGCTCCTACTAAAAAATAAAAAACATATACGGAATCAATCGGAAAAATTATTCAAAATTCAAAATTCAAAACAACCCGCCAAATATTCATTCATTCATTCATTGACTACACAAAATCATTTCCATGTGTGTTTTTTTACTCACTTTTGTTGTTGTTGTTGTTGTTATGGCTCAATTTCCATTTATTTCAATTGGTTGATCCTGAATCCTAAATCCTATATGAGTTGACTAAAATTCAAAAATCCCGCGCCAATTATTGCATATCCATACTGCTCAGAAAAATAGGGAAAATCATATGCATTTGTGGGAAAAAGATATTTCATTTAATTAATTTGAATTTCAAAATTCAAAATTTGTACTTCCCACCAAATTTCTAGTACAAAAAAAAATGTGAATCCTCCTCCAAAAAAAAAAGAGGGGATTTTCTTGCACACAAATTATTTTCATGCCCAAATCCAAATCCAAACCCACCAGACAAAAATCAAAACACTCAAAACCCAGGAAAAAAGTATACGGTAACTTTTTTTATTGTATTCAAAAAATGAGCGGGAATTTCCATTCCTGGTTGTTTTTTTAAAATTTGGTAAATTGTTTGAAATCTTTGAAATAATATTTTTATAGGATTCCTACGATTCGAATGACTCGGAATGCGATGATGAGGATGAGGATGAAAAGGGCGGGAAGACTCAAAAAGGGAATAAAAACAAAAACAAAAAGAAGAGCAAAAGCAAGAGCAACTGGCAAAGTTTCCCCAGTGAAGAAGATGAGGATTATTGTTGTGGTTGTGATGATGAGGATGGCGGCGCTGCGGGAGCAGAAACGGGACAATTCCAGCCGCTATCTTTCAATAGCAATGGCAATGGCAACTCCCGCGCACCCCCCTGCGCCTGTTGCGAACCCCCAATGGATTTCCGACGCCCACCTTGCCCTCCCCATCAAATGCCTGGGGCAGGGAATGATCAAAATAATGGGCCAATGCCCCCACCCCCCTCGTGCTTCCCCGTCTGCTGTCAACCCAAACCATATTGGGAGCGGGAAATCGTCAAATATGACCCGAATGGGAAATACAACCCCAAAATTGAGGAAAAGGGCGTGACGGGCCATCCCAATTTATTCCCTGATAAACAAAAAGAAAAGGACAAAAATCGAGGGAAAAAGGGCGGGAAAAATAAAAATAAGGGCGGAGGGAAAGGGGGCTGTGGCAGCGGGAAAAATAAATCCGAGATGGACGAGGACTGTGATGATGATCCAGTTGTGATTGGAGAGCCCTGCAATGCCTACCGCTGCTATAAAGATCCTTGTTTACCCTGTGGACTGGCGTATTGTACCCCGAAACACCCTATGCGTCCCTGTGCCCCACCCTGCCCTCAAAAATTCCCCATAAAACCCCGAAGGATCACCATGTGCCCACCCGGGGAGGACATGGACACTTCCATGGGGAAATCTGGACAAGGTCAAAGTTGTTCAGAAAATCAAAGGGGCCCGGTCGCTTCCGCCTGTGGCGCTTGTGAACAACAACAACAACAACAACCATCAATTGCAAGTCATTTCCCGCCAAATCCACAACCACAGTGCCCAGAATTCCCGCAATTCCCACAATTCCCAAATATTCCTCAATTCCAACTGCCACAAATGCCAAATGTCCCGCCAATTCATATTTCAAGGAAAACGGGGAGTTCGAAAATCCCACAGGAATGGATTCAAGCTCTACCCCTTTGCGATCCTTGCAAATGTCCTAATTTGGGGAGGAGCGATGGGAAAAACAAACAACGGAAAAAATCGAGGAAACAACAAGAGTCAAATAATTCATCGAATGATTCCAGTGACGGCTGATGGCTAACAATGATACATAAACAATGAGCGCGGAATTCAAAATTCAAAATTCAAAAACTTTCACATGCAAATTCTGTTTGTTTTGTTGCCAATAAATTCTGGATTTGACGTCCGGAATTAATTCAGAATTAAATCTGTGCACAGTGACAAATGACGAAAGTTTTGTGTGCTTGTACCATTAAATTATGTAAAAAATGTCAAATTAAATCATTTAGAATTGATAATTGATAATTGATGGAGTTTTAACTTGAACACGGAGAGCGGACTTTTGAATAAATCATGTCCATTGTCCTTTGATTTGAACTGTCATGAAACCGGAAGTCATGAATCACTTTCCATTATTTCGTGTAGTTGATGTCCATACTCACGCGAATCCATTTATAGGATTCTGTGATTTTGATTTAATATGACCAAAGTTGTGTGGGCTTTGTTTAAAATATGGACATCATTTGAAGACATTTTGTGTATACAATTTACAAATCTGTCCCGTGTCAAATCCTCATAAATTATATTCGAACGACGCGCTCCAATGACAATTCAGAATTGATAAAAGACGACGCAAATCCTCCAAGTTTTGGCAACACAGTCACACAGTACCTTTTTTTTTTGTAGGGAAACGAGAGAGATTTGCCATTTTTGTGAGAATGAGGGAAAAGAGTACAAGGAAAATGAAATCATCATTTAATTTTAATTCCCGTGTCGGTGCCGGTTTGTATCTGTCCATTTTCCTGATCATAATAAATGGCGGGAATTGTGAAGAGGAAGTGGATGAGGAAACAAAGACGGTGGAGATTCAAATCGAGCAAGGGATTTTGAAAGGATCCGTGGAGAAGTCAAGGGGGCCACCAAAAAGAGAGTTTTTCCAGTTCTTGGGCATCCCATATGGTCATATTCCCCACCGATTCGCCGTACTTTTTTTTTACATCATAATAATAATTTAGTATTTCCCATAACATAACGAAAACTCTATGCTTTTTTCTGTGTGTGTGAAAAATTTTATGGGGATTTTTTTGTAAATACGATAGGAATCGATATTGGCGCCGAAATGGGAAGGAGTTCGAGATGCGGGGGAATTCGGTCCAGAATGTTTCCAACGCGGCACCGGCGAAGAATCCTGCCTTTTCCTCAACATTTTCTCCCCAAAATTGGTAATAATTAGTAATTTCCTTGTCCAACTAATTATCCATAATTAATTGTGGGAATCCTGAAACATTCTGCACACACTTTTGGTGGACAAATTCAAATTCCAAATCAAAAAACATTCCATCCTTTTTTCCACAGCCCACAACTGGGAATTCTGATGGAGGAAAAGGCGACAACAACAACAACAGCAAAAAATTCCCAGGTATATAATTTCAGATTTTACAATATCTATTTCCTTCTCTTTCATAATAAATAACAACGAAATCCGTTTGAAATTTTAAATATTTGGTGATCCCAATAATTTAATTGTTGTTTTGTGTAATAGTGCTGGTGTTTTTGCACGGTGGGGCATTCATTCTGGGCTCTGGAAACGTGTACGGGGCCAATTATTTCATGGACGAAGATTGCGTCATCGTCACGCTCAATTATCGCCTCGGTACGTTTTGAACATTTAAAAATCCCCCGCCAAACAAATGATAAAATGATAAAATCCGAGTTTTCGAATGACTTTTTTTCTTGTTTGGAGAACAAAAAAGTATCTAGAGAAAAAAAACTGTTTGTAGTAAGCAGTTTTGAACTTTTTAATAATGAGATTTCTTTTTCGTTTTTGTGAATTCAAAATTCAAAATTCAAACTTCAAAATGGGAAATTGAAAAAAGGAGTGTTTGGTTTCCTAAATTTCGGGGTGGACGCGGCGCCGGGAAATCAAGGTTTAAAAGATCAATTACTCGCCTTGAAATGGGTTCAAAATAATATCCATCATTTTAATGGGGACAAAGATCACGTGGTGGTTTTTGGGGAGTCGGCCGGAGCGGGCTCCGTCTCTTATTTAATTTTAACTCCACTCAGCAAAGGTATATTTTTAATTTCATTTAATTTGTTTAAAATTAAATCCGCAATTATATAATTCTTATTAAAATCCAGGTTTTTTTCCATTGTGTGAGATTTGTGTGTCATTTAAATTGTGTGATTAGGATTATTTCACGGCGCCATTTCTCAGTCGGGCTCGGCGCTCTGTCCGTGGGCTTCCAATCCCAACATTTTGTCGCATGCTCATACTTTGGCGCGGAAATTGAATTGTAGTCGGCCGGATCCCGTTCAAATGGTCAATTGTCTTCAGAAAGTGGACTCGATGGATTTATTATTCGCCATTCCTGGGACTTTAATCCCAAAAGTAAGGGCCGCGGCAAGGCGGGAATTCATTCAATTTTATTCAAAACAAAAAAAAAAAAAAAGCGCGCGCAAAATTCAAATTGATGATTCTGATAGAATTTGGGTGAGCCAAAAAAGGATGAATTGAAAGGGATGAGTTTTGTGCCGTCAGTCGAGTCCCGAAAACCCTCAGATAAATCCACAATTTACCTCCCAAAGTCCGCCATGGAGCTTCTGAATGAGCGCCAATTTCAAAATGTCCCGTACATCCTCGGTGTGAACGCCTACGAAGGATTCCTTTTTCAAAAAGGAAGTACGAACGCGGCCATTTTCTTTTTTTTGAATTAACTTTTTAATTATATTAATTTTGCGTCTTCATTTCTTTCTGTGTATTTTCTGTATTTTCGTATTTTTGAATTTTTGAATTTTCCCGCTTTATTTCTCTCTCTCTCTTGTATAATTTCCCTTGTGGTTTATGGTTGGTTCACAGTAAAATTGAAGAATCTGACGGACTCCGCTCGGATCACATTGGAATGGAAGAAAATTGGCGCGCAAGTCCTCGAGTATGAAAATCGTGAGGATAGAAATGAAATCACGGAGAAGATCCGGAAATTTTATTTTGATGAACGGACCGAGATTCAAGAGAACGTGACGAATCTATGCAGCGATCGCATGTTCATTTCCTGCACCAAAATCCTGGCCAATGTCCATGCAGAGAAAAATCCAGTGTATTTGTATCAGTTTGACAAGACGGGCGGATTCTCTATTATGACGGCCGCTTTGGGCGGAGAAAAACCACCGAAACCAACACACGCCGGTATATACGAATTTACGAATCCACAGCGCTACATTTGAATTTCTGATTCTGATTGCAAAATTGAATTGATTTTGATGATCAATTTGTATAGATGAGCTCACTTTCCAATGGAAATTCAACTCGCCATTTTTGGGTGGAGCCGATATTGAACCGGACAATTCAAAACTATTCAAGTTCTCGCGGGATTTCATCAAAATGTGGGTTCATTTTGCCAAAACTGGGTGAGAGACACAAGCTCAATATTCAAAATTCAAAATCCCCGCTAGTTTTTTTTTTTTGAATGGAATAATTAATTAATAGAGAGTTTGGTAATAAAAAGCCGTCGTAAAAAGGAAATCGTAAATATTTTGGTGGGAATTTTTAAATTCATTGGTTATAATGTTAACTTAGAATTTTAAAAATTCCCACACAAATATTTACGATTTTCTTTTTACGACGCGTTTACCAAACTCTATTAATTAATTAATGGGATGTGATTTTACTTTTGATTTTTCATTTGCCGATGAAATATTAATTAATTAATTAATGTAGGAAACCGGGGAATCGTTGGAATGACAAAGAGATAAATTGGGAGCCGATGAATCCAGCAAAATTGGATCACACCAAATGGCTTCATTTAAATGATGACGCGGTTTTACTCGAGGAAAGTCCCACCTTTCAGAAACGACTCCGATTTTGGGAGGATCTCAAACTTTAACTTTAACCGCGTTGTAATAATAATAATAATAAAACCCAATTAAAATGGCGGGAATTAAGGACATTGAGGAATTATTATTCTTCGTCATATTTTGGTGTCCATGTTTTTTCCTCTTTTAAAAGAATTCCTTGTCTTTTTTTCACCCATTTTCAACTTGCACAGCCCACGCATTTTTTATTTTGTGTCATATTATTTTATATCGATTGAACAAAAGTCAAAAGCCAAAAGCCAAAAGTTGAGAGTTTGAAAGAGAAAGAAAAAGAGAGTAAAAAAAAAAAGAGGTGAAAATACATTTGTATTGTCAAAGTCAAAAGATAAAGATAAAGAGCCATCCGGAAACTCCATTTGAAAACTCAAACAGAGGGAAAGAGAAAGAGAAAGAGAGAGATAAAAAAAGGGAGAGAGAATGTAAAGGACAGAAAGGCGGGTGGTTTCTTTGGGTGAAAGTGAATGAATTCACATTTATGACGCAATTCCTCTCCAAACTCCAAACTCCAAATGAAAGGGAAAGTGAAAGAGAAAGTGAAAGTGAGGAGAGAAAACTCTGGACCAAAGTGACCATTCACTTCCATTCCATTGCATTGCATTCAATGGAATTACATCACATTTACAGTGCATTTCATTGAATATTTGAAGTGGAACTTGTTGGGGGGGAAAGTTTTTGTTGGGCAACTCTCCACCCCCACCTTCCCCTTCCCCCTTCCTCTTCCTCTTTCCTCCCTTTCTTTCACCCATCATAAATAATACATTCAAACTTTCCCCTCACACAAAACAAAGAAGAAGAAGACGAAAAAAAATGTGGGACTTTAAGTAATACTTTGAAGGAAGCTAGAGAAAGTGAAAGTACACGGGATGACCGATGACAAGGAAAAGGAAAAGCAATCAAAATCCCACACATTCAACTACTCCCACTCCCCCGCAAATTCTGTTCACAATCTCTCAAAACAATATTGGAATCGAGCTGATAGATGCGAGGGAAATTCGATTGTATTGTTTTTTTCATAGAGCGGAGTGGGGCATAATTTTGCATGGGGTATAATTTTCCACCGAGTTAAAATTTAATTATAAATTAAACGGTTTGTTAAAATATTTTGGTCTCCACACGTTTTTCGGTCTCCCACCTTACTCTAATCATAATTATACGTGGATGTTTATTCGGACAAGTATTTAGTATTTAGTCGGAACAACTGGAGTCATTCCTTACATGCAAATACCTCAAAAACTGTGATTGTGTGTTTGTGTGTTTTGCCTATTTTCCTATTTTCCTGGGGAGAGAGAGAAAGAAAGAGAGAGAGAGAGTGGGGGAGAGAGACGTGGGCGTGGGTTTTTTTGGCATGGCATTCGCACATTCAGATTCAGATTCCCATTAGACATTAGACATTTGGCATGGACAATGAATCGTAATCTGTGGAGTAATTTCACAGTTGTTTTACGGTTGGTCATCATCAGCTGCGTCTGCTGAAATCTAAATGTAAAATATGAAATAGATGGAGTCGTTCAAGTCATTGCTACAATAATTCCCAATTCCCAAATTTCTGCCACCCAAAAAGTGCAGAACATTCGCAAAAATTTGTGCCATTATCATTTACGGAAGGACATTGCCACTGTCATTGGGCCATTGTGCCATTACGGACGGAAATATGAGCCGAGTCGTCATTAAGACGATACTTTTCTCTCCCTTTCCACATCTCATCACTTTATTACGTATTATTATCTACTTTCTTTCACCACGGTGAACGACACCCCTCAAACTTTTCATACTTCCTGTCCGTCCGCAAAATCCTTTCTCTCTTTCTCTTATTATTACTATTATTATTATTATCCTAAATTCACCGTTATCGTCATTGTCATCGTTATGATTCTCTCCATCTGCATTCCAACTTCCATTCTCAATCCAACCGCATGTAACCCAAAACCACCGCCAAAACCAACACATTTCCCAACGTTTTCCCCTTCTACTACTTCTTATTCGTGGAATTTTGCTGTTTTGGGGAAAGTGGGGCCGGGGGGACCGGGGAGGAATTAGAAATAAAGTGTATTATTTTTTATTCTTTTTCTTTTTCATTGTCTTTGTCTTTGGATTTCATCATCATGACTGCATTGTCTATTTTTGTGGACGTTTGCCGTTCGGCCAGTTTGTTTGGTGGACGACAAAGACAAAAAAGTTTTTGGTCTCTCTCGTTTATTATTTTCTGATTGTTATGGCAGTCAGTTTCAGTTGGACAAGTCCAAACTCAATTTAAAAAAGGAGACATTTCGTCATACAGTCAAGTGTATGTAATGTGACAGAGATATTTGGGAAATGCGAGTGTTTTTCCTACTGACTGTTTCTGCTCTGTTCATAAATGCCTAGAAAATATCGGGCTTAAAAATGTCTCAGTGTCCACCCGGACCTAAATTTCTCTCACCTCTTCCATCAATCAATCAATCAAACATATGGGCAAAGAAAACAAGATGATGATGAAAAAAAACCAACCAACAATTCTTGTATGTACAGATATAAAAAAAAGTGTCTGCTCGCCGTTCGCCTTTCGCCATTTGCCATTCGTTGTTCAACAACTTTCCCCCGTTGTCTTCCCACTTTCTCTAACAATAAGTGTTGTTTTCCTCTTGGAGTTCTTGTTCTTGACTTTTCTTCCCTCCCTTTGTTCTATCTCCTGAGATTTATCCGAGTCTCACAATGATTCTCATCATAATGGAGATTACAAAGGAAATCAGGGAAATCCAGCTCATGTTCCGTTTCCCCCCAGGAAATCCTGCATATCTACACAAACAAATATACGTAATAAGTACAAAGTGTGTGTACAACAAAAATGGGGGGCGGGGGGAAATGATGGAGAATGTTGGAGAAGAGGGACAAAAGTGAACGTAAAAAAAACTTAGAAGAGTAAAAAGTAAAACGTGGGTTGAGAATTGAAATGAAATGAAATAAAATGATAAAGAGTTGACGCTGAAATGGTGGCGGAGTTTTTACACAAGTTTTGGCAGGGAGTTTCTTCTTCTTCTCTTCTTCTTTGGCCGTTCATTGTTCATACACAAGTTTCTCAGTTTCTCAGTTTCTCTTGGTCGGTCCGTCCGTCGGTCGGTCGGTCGTAAGTACAAAGTTTCGGAATTTCCCTTTCCCGTGCGCCTGTGCCTGTGAGAGAGCTGACAAAATATCAGGCAAAGTTCCTGCCTGCGTATAGTGCGTACTCGCAATCATAATCACAATCAGTGTCTACACACACACACACACAAACTCATCGTCAGAGTGCAAGGAAATTCTGCGTCTCCATCAGAATCAGAATCAGAAGATCCGAATCCGAATCCGAATGTGAAAGAGATGCAGACACAGGAAACGAACGGGGGAATGGGGCTTTCACTTTTGGCTGTCGAATTCTGGATGTCCCAGCTTTCCTCAGCCCACACCAACACACAGAAACGCACCGAAACGCACAGAAACGCATGCACACATACGATATTTAATACGAATATAAAACATTGGAGGACTTTGTCAGTCCGTCCGTTCATTCGTCCGCACTTTCACATTCCCACTATGTACAGATATATTCCATTTCTACTTCTAGTTCTCGCTCTTGTCTGTCTGTTGGTTGGTTGGTTGGTTGACTGTTTGTTGGTCGAGCGTATAAAAAACGGGCGACACGTGGAGGAAGCAAATTCCATAACTCTTGCCCCATTGCAACTCAATTATAACCCTCCATTTCTCTCTCTTTCTCTCTCTCTCGCTCACAACGTTCCATTTTCTACTCGCAAACTCCAAATCCAAATGCCGAATCCCAAAATCTTGCTTTGCCCCAACTCCCCGTGCTTGCATAAACCGAATCCCAACTTCCAACTTCCAACAAGAAATCCCAATGACAAAATGATCTTGAGTGTTCTCATCCTCATTTCTACCGTACGGATATTTAACATATTTGTACCTAACAATAAAATATATTTATGTTAAAACCCCCTTTTTTGCTGAACGGACGGGGATTATTTTTAAAAATCGAAATGTGTTCATTGTGCTCAACTTGGCCTGGAAATGACACACACACATTCAATTCAATTCATTCAACTCGAATCCGAATCGGAATCGGAACAGGGAAACTCAAAACCCGATACTTTACTTTATTATTTACTCTCCAAATGATTTGCACAAACAAAAGAGCGTCAACACAATCTCTCATCTCCAATCTCCAATCTTCTCTCCATCTAAATCGACTGTAGCTAAATCGTAAGGATAAATGAGAAGGAATTAAGTAATACAGGGAAGGAATCTTTGGTACAGATCTATAATCTATAGCAAAACAAAGCATAAAAATGTCTTTGTGACACACCGACTGACTTCTCTCGCCGTCTTTTCATTTCATCCCCTCCTTTTTTTGGCTGTCTAACATAATAATATGTAGAAATACAAATACAAATAGAAATACAAATGAACATTAAATGGCTACACATTAAGCTCCATTCCTCTTGTTTATCATGTGTGTGTTGGGATATTGGGAAAGGGAAAAAGAAATTGGCTCGCCGGTTCTCCATAAGATATCAAATATCATCCGACGCAAACAAACAAACAAATGTACACTGTGTCAACTCTCTCTGTCCTTTGACCTCGTATTTTATTCTTTCTGTACATTCAACAGAGGAAAAGAAAAGAGGGAAACAAGGAGTAAATACACTCGACATCCTGATAAAATAATAATAAAAATCCATATCGAGTTTCTCGGCGGGGGAAATTCATGTGCTTTTCCCATTGAACATTTTGAACATTTTGATGAGGAATTCGGGAATTTGAGAGAGTTTTGGCGCACACATTTGACATTTGACATTGTCGCTCTTTTTGTTCTTGTCCTCGTCCTCGTCGTTTCTCATCCCGTATATTTATTCGTGTTTCAGATTCAAATTGTATATTCAGATCCGAATGTGAGCGTCGGTTTTCAGTGTCGGTTTTCATTTTCATTTTCATTTTATAGCCAGAAACAGAAAGAGACGGAGAAGAAGAGACGGAGACAACAGCTGCAGGAAAAATTGAGGAAAAGTAAAAGTTGAAGGAAAAGGAAAAGGAAAAAAGAGAGAGAGATGGAAGATTTTCATGGAGTTTGACTTTGAAACTTGATGATTTCCTGTGCTCTGCTCTCACGTGAAAAATAATTCAGATTGAAATGTATAGTACAACATCCGATATGTGCGTGTGTGTGTGTTTGGGATTTTTTGAAGGGAGGAAGGATATATTATTATTATTATTATTATTATTATTATGTACAATGCAAAAAAGGGAAGGAAAACGGCAACACATGTTTCATTCATTCGGAACAAAGTGGAAAGGAAACGTGGAAAGTTGAACACTGAGCACAAATACAAATCCAAATCCACTCACAAAAACGCACACACTTTTTTCCCCGTATAGTACGATATTTAATATGTATGCACCGAGGGAAGTGTGGGCGAGTTGCCAATTTACAACCTTCATCCGGATTCGGATTCTCAATTCTTAATTCTTAATCCTCCAGTCTCGAATTCTCAGATACAGAAGAAAAAGAAGAATGAGAGAGACAAACCGCATGCAAATGGAAATACAAATGCAAATGCAAACACACCAACCAAAAATCCTCACACACATTTTATTTTCATATTTTCAAAGTATATAATAATATATTTATCGTCTGTTAAGTTCACAAAGGAACTATAAGGATTTTCCTTAATGAGAGGAAATGCGACGACTGCGTCCGTCTTTGTGGGTAAAATTGTGAAAAAATTCAGGGTGACAGAAAAGGTCATGGCAGACAATCATGTCGCAGGACCCACAGCTCCATCTTGAACCATTTGACCTTTGCAGCAGGTCAACGAAATTAAGGAAAATAATCATACATATCACTTAACAGACGATATGTATAGCTCTCAGTTTGTTGGGGGTCGAGCTCTTTGGATTCGCATGATGATGAATCTGATGAAGGACGAGGGACAAAATGTACGGGGAAAATGAAGAATGAAGAATGAACAAGTCTCGCTCTTTTCCTTAGACTATTCAAATGCATCATGTCGTGTCGTCTCCAATGAAAAAGTGAAGCCTTTTCCACCAACATTCCTCGAACACCACGTCAAAACTTTCAACTTGAGTCGTTCGTTCTTTCGTTTTCCATGTCCAAGTCTTCAAATCTCCAAATTCCAAATCAACAGCCATAAAACATAAACTTTCCACTCTCTTTCTCTCTTTTCCCTTTGAGACACATCATATTTCTCTTTCCCTCGTCGAGTTGAAGTTGAGCCACCAAAAAAAAAAGTTTACTTCATGTTTAATGTGTGAAATTTGGAAAGGAATATTCAGACAAGACAAAACAGGAAGGCTATTTTTATGTTCAGTTCACCTTGAGTAAATTTGGGATTTGTGAGGATTTGAGGATTTGGGTTGTGTTTGTGTTTGTTAAGTTAATGCAAGCTGAAGGATCATTTCCACACATTCCATTTGCCTTTGAATTTTGCATCATTGCTCAAAAGGATTTCCCTGTTTAACATTTAATGTTTAATTTATAATTTATATGGGGTTTAGATTTTTAGATGCAGTTAAATGCAGTTTTGTCTTTTGTTTATTCTTATTCCATTGAATTTTTTTGTCGGCGTACACCTGTATTAAAATTAAAATGTGTGTGAACGTAAACAAATGTACAAAAGGTGTCTCGGAATTTCTTAGCTCCCACATGCAGATGCGAAAACTTGCAAGAACCAACAAAAGAACTGCCAAAAATTCAATCGAAATTGGCGAATACTTATACAAAAAACAAAAAAAGTAACCGGAGAGTTTTTTTCTTTTTTTTTCTTTTTTTGTTGTTGATCATTTCTCTTCTCGGGATTTTTCTTTCTCGACTGTTAAAAAGTTTGAGATAAAAAAAAGAGGAGAAAATCGGGATTTGCTGTTTTAGTTTTATCTGTAATGTTTTAATCAGGGAGTTTCTTCATTTTCCCATATCCTGTGCTTAAAATTCTGCTCGTTTTTTTCATTTTTCGTTCATTCTGGTGGGAGATGAGAAGAGTCAAAGTCAAATAAGTAAAAGTAAAGTAAGTACAAGGAAAAGAAAGAGAGAGAGAGAGATTGAGTGAGTGGGTAAAAAAGCAAAAAGCATAATGTGAAATGTGAAATGTGCAGTCGTAAATCTACAGACTGGAGTTTTTTTGTCTGTTTTGTTTGTGTGATGTCGCCGCGGATTCTTCTTCTTTTTCTTCTTCTGCCGCTTTTTCGCTCTCACTCGCTCTCGTTGTCGACTTTATTTATCGGGATCCTCGTCGTCGTCGTCATCGTCGTCGTCATCGTTATCTCATCAAAGATTCCATCTATTTAAAATTTTAACACCCTCTTTCTTTTCTTTGAACCCCCTCAAAAAATCCGCGTCTTTTCTTTCACTCCACAACCAAACTTTCTATGCAATTGACGGCAGGTTAAAACACACACACACAGACACACACACACAAAAGTTGAAACACACTCCAACTCTCGACCGTAAAAAAAAACCGTTCAATGTATATACAAAAAAAAAGTTTGGTATAGTGAACGGGAAATTGAGAAAAAAAAATGTCAATGTGCCAAAATGCCAAAATGCCAAAATTCCGAAATGCCAAAATGCCCCCAAAATGCGAACACGCTAAAGGCTCAATAAATTTCAACTGTTTGCTAAATACCCAGGAAAAATGATAAAGATGAAAGGAAAAGTATAAAAAAGACGGCAAAATTCCACGTGGAAATTCCACAAGAAAGAAACAAAGGAAATTGTTTGTTTTTTCTGTCATTTTGTCATTGAGTAAATAAATTGTGTGTTCCAGTTTTCATTTCCGTTTTTATTTTGACCAGCAGCAGCAGAAGCAGATTCGAAACAGGAGGAACAAAAAAGAACAACAATTAAATTTTCATTATTTTAACAATCAACTATGCTTGAATAATTTTCAATATCAATTTCCATTTGAAGCTGTGGATCCGCAGCAATTCACAAGACGAAGCCGCCGACGACACACACAATTAAAATATGTACGCACTTTTTACACGATTGCCGATTGGGCACAATAGAGAGCTTGTATTTTTAAAAATGAAAGCCTTTCATGAATCCTTTCATTTCATTTTTGAAACACACGCGTGAGGGAAACTGTTTTTCAAAAATTTTGTCAAAAAAATATTTAAAAAACAGTTTCCCTCACGCGTGTGTTTCAAAAATGAAATGAAAGGATTCATGAAAGGCTTTCAGTTTTAAAAATACAAGCTCTCTAATAATTATGTAATTCCCTTTGCGGACTAACAATAACAATAATAATTAAATATAATTAATTAAATACTGAAAATCCCTCGTTATAAATTGTAAATTGTAATACATAATTTAATTCAGTAAATTATGAGCCTTCTATAATTTGTCGTTGCATTTCGTTGTCATCTCCGTTTTTGATTTTCAAGTTGAATTACAAATTACATATACGGTTATATTAAATTTAAATGGCACATTTAAATTACGCGCGCTCATTTTTATTGGAGCTTTGAAACGAAACATAAGTAGACTTTAAGTATTTTTAAATGAACAGAAAGCAAAAAACAACAACAACACACTTTTTTTATCCGTAATAAATCCCCGACTGAAACCCCTCCCCCCCCAAAAAAAACACCCCTCAATCTCAAATTTTTCCATGTCTTTTTCAGTCTTTGTTTGCCCCTGAAATAGAAATCATCAGTCTTTATTTCTTTTTATATTAAATGGAATTTTCATCGATGATGGAAATGGTTCTGGGGTGAGTTGGATTAAATCCTTGGATTTGTGTGGCTCGTCGGAAAATGGGGATTTGTCTGGGTGGTCCACTTTGTTGTTGTTGATGTCGTTGTTGTTGTTCCCCCATCGAGATGGAGGGAGGGAAGAGTCTCTGAGGGGGATGGACCAGCAAATGTTGTTGTTGTTGCTGTGGGGGGGCTTGATGGATTGGGTGAGGATGAGGATGAAGATGAGGAGTTGCCCCCATTCCAGCAATCCCAGACGCAACGGCAGCTGCCGTGGCTCCAATTCCAGCATGGGCCGCCTGGGTCAAGTTATTTGGACGGTGATTGGCAGCGGACCATCGTCGGACTCTTCTGGGCTCCAAAAGAGCCGGATAATCCGGATCATATTCAGACACCAAACAATTCTCCACTTTATTACAGGACGTGATGCAATCCGCCCCGAAATATTCTTCCCATTCTTCAAAATAAATATCCTGCAAAATCAAATCCCAATTCAAATTCAAAAAAATCTCACAAATACACTCAAAAAAAAAAAAGAAGGAAAACACCTGCAGGTTCAAATTTCCCCGCGGCGCAAACAACAAACAAACAACAAAAAATGGAGAATGACCTGGAAATCAATGTCGGCGAGGCCTTCTTCACTGATGCAAGTGAGTTCTTTGAGCATGGCTGGATCCAAACCATCTGCCACGTCATCATTATTATGGACCGAATCATGTTTGGAATTGGGTGACATTTGCTCTGGCGGGAAGGAAAAGGACAATCGACGTAATTTCGGCGACTGCGCACTCTCCAACGTTTCGCATCTGTATACACACATGGAGAAACAAAAATTATGGGGGGAAATTCAAAAAAAAGGTATGAAAAAGAAAAAGAAACTGGGGCAGAAAATAAATTTGTACAACATATACAAGAAATTGAACAAACAAAACAAAAAATTATGGAGAAATTAAATTGAATTTAGCAAAGAAACCAAAAAAAATCGTTTACGTTTTAATGGAACTATTTTGTGTTTTCCGGCGGGAAAGTCGTCGTCGTCGCACGTCCGTGAGGAATAAAATGGCGGAGCCGAGAACGACGGAGAGGGTAGAGAAATAATAGCCGCTTTTATAGCCCAATTTGGAGTTGATGTAGCCGTGACTGAATGCTCCGAGGAAAAGTGGGATGCCTTGACTACATTGAATGAAGGACCAGGCTCGAGGGAAATGTCGTGCCCTCACTCGTTCATACGTGTACACTTTCAGGGCGTAATTGTAACTTCCCAAGGAAAACCCGTACACCCACGCAAACTACAATTTACAATTTACAATCAAATGAGGAACACCGTAAGAAAAGGGACCATTTACGTAAACCTACTTAAGTAGATTCTGAGTTATAGCGCCTTGAATATTCTCTTATGTATGTTTGGCGCGTAAATACGTTTCTCAATGATTGTAATTGAATTTAAATTACACAAATCATTGGTTTACTTTCATTTAGAATTTAACGACCATCTTAAATTACTTTTGGTCAGTAAAAATCTAAAAATGGTTTAAACTTGTCTTAAAATATTCTCCATGTTCTGTTGTCCATATAAATATGGAAAAAAGTGATTTTACGTAAATGCAAAATGGTCCCTTTTCTGACGGAGAACCTCAAATGTCATAATTATGTATAAATTATGTTGAGCCACCAAAAAACAAATCAGATATGTAAAATCGTGAAAGGAAAAAAAACATGCGGATTCCGACGCCAGTCCGAATTTTCATGCAGCCAGTATGGAATTGTGAGCATAGAAGATTCGTAACTGGGAAATGCGTCAAAATGATTGGGGTTTCTCTTTCTCTCACTCACCACGACGAGACCGTTGAAGCCCTTCACAGCTGTCAGAGTCAAAATGGACATTCCACAAATTAAACTGGCCACCTACGGAAAAAACCCAAAGCCAAACCCAAACCAAAAGGAATTCAAATTCAAAATTCAATGTTCAAAAATTGAGTGTGTATGTAGTGTAAAAAATATGGGAAATATGTTTTCAATTTTCAATGGGAAATGTGGATGAACGGTTTACTTGGCAAAGATATTGTTTGGAGACGCGACACTCGTTACTCTTTTGAATGACGAGCAGGCCAAAGGAAGAGCAGCCAATGATCCATCCCGCCCCCACATAAACATGCAACACAATGATGGACACGTCATCCACTTTATTCTCTTTACACTCCGACACCTACCAAATCAATCAATCAATCAATCACACACACACACACACACACACACATCAATATCAATAATCTCCATATCGTTTTGGCCAAGTACAAAAAAGGCTCAACGAATGTTGGCCCCAGACGGTGAATATGCGTGTAAGCCATATTGGTATACGCCGTCTGGGGCCAACATTCCATTTTCCTTGTCTTGGTCGTTTTTGTGTGTGGTCGGTCGTTTACCAAGTAAAAAAGGGGTGTGTTGATTCCAAAGGCAGTGAGCGCCGAGGCCAGCAAGAGAATCTGCAATGTTTTACTCCTCAAACAACTGCAATTTCAAATAATTTGACACACAGAGCAAAAAAAAGTAGTTAGTATCTGTAGTTTGGGGGGTTTTGTGGGTTTTTATGGGGTTTGGGGGTGTTTTTTGTGTGTTTGACTTGACGTTACCTGGTGTCGAGAAATGGTGGTTTTTCCTCGCGTTTCTCTTTGTCTTTGACCTTTCGTTTTTGGTTTTTCAAGTGGAGGATGGCACGTCGTTGGGGATGATACAACGATGCGGAGCGATAGCAAGTGCCGAGGAAGAATGTGAGGAAAAGGGAACCCGTGACGGCTTGAAGTCCCAATCGCCAACCCAACGAACTGATGGCCACATGAATGAAGATGGACATGATGATGATGCCCAGGCCCGTCCCGGACACGACAATAATCTCCACCACTTCCCGCCTCCGTTTAAAATACTGACCCACCATCAAGGAACTCGCCGTCGTATTCAATCCCACGCCAATCCCTTTTCACAACAACAACAACAACACAACAATTAATAATCAACAATACAAAGGAAAACGGATATGATTTCAACATTCCTTGATGCGGGTTTTGTTGTTGTTTTTTTGTGTTTGTTTGTTTGTTGTATACCGAGGAATGCGCCGTAGGAAAGGAAAAGTTGATGGTATTGACTGGCAAAGGAGGTGAAGAGACAGCCGAGGGAGGCGACCAATCCTCCAAACACAGCCGCCAATCGGGTACTCTTCCGCTTACAAATGGACACCCAAATGGGGGCGAGAAATAAGGAGACGCCCATGGACATGGCTCCCAACCAACCTACCCCAACACCCGCCATCACATCGGATCATGCCATTTAATTATACATTATTCAAATATTTAAATGACTTCATCATCATCATCACAACATTCACAACCACACAATTAAATTCACATCCAAAACAAAAAACCATTTCCCATTGCAATTTCTCCAAAAACCGTGGACATGTCGGGACCAAATCATGACATGTTGCATTTGTACATTAGTGTGTGTACATACTGGAACCGGAAATGAGCAGTTTTCTGGTCCGCATTTGTGG
>JAIUND010001727.1:0-31011 GCA_034699125.1 Gisinianus flammeolus | reverse complement strand
AAGACGAACGCAGTCGTCGCATTTCCGCAAATTAAGGAAAATCGTTATAGTTCGTTTGTGAACTTAACAGACGATATGTATATGTATGTATCTGTGAATTTGTACAAACTATGTACATGCATCTATCTATATATGTATATATTTATTTACTTACTACTCATCACCTGTAGCTCCCGGTGTAAAGTAAAGTAAACCCAAAAAGTTTTCTACAAAGTTCTTTATATAGATTACAAATATGAATTTAACGAATGCAAAATGCTCGTAAGTACATGTATTCAGCGTACAATATATGTTATATATGTATTATATAATTCATAAATGTTGTGTGTGTGTGTGTGTTTGTAGTCACCAGTCCCCCAAATTTGCTAAGCATTTAGATTGAAGCTCTCTTGTCATCTCTTCATTTCTGATTTCTCTTTGAAGCCTTTGTAGTTTTGTGCATCAAGAATAGCTCCATTAATGTCTGATTATAGAGTAAAACTCAGTGTATAAGATACATATACACAGGCTGTGGAAATATAGTACAAAGGATGGATGGAATGAATGCTCGGATTATTCATAAGAAAAGTTCCATTTTGTAAATGAAATAATTTGAAAAATATACATTTTTCATGTAAGTAGAATGGCAGATTGCGTCAACTACACAATCTAGAGCATTTTGTAAGAGATTATAGAGAGCACATCTTTCTTATCTGTGTACTACACATAAAATACAAATATTCTGTAGAGTGCATTAAAAAAAATGATGAAATGAATTCGTTTTACAGTTTTACAATTTTACTTTTTACTTACAATTAATCATCCATTCATCCATCTGTTTCCTAGTTTACTATTGAATTCATCTTGTCCAGTCAAGAGTCAAGCCATTGGCTTGACGCCACATGAGAAAAAATGGGTACACGCAGGTACATTCAAATATACGTATGTAGAAAAATTACATAATATTTAATATTACTATAGAGTCTATACTCTACAGTATAGACAATGAAAATGACAAGTTTCTATACATCAAGACTTATTCAAGACAATTTGTCTTGCATTTCCATTGCAAAATGAATATGTGTACGAAAATCCTCTCAATTTTGACATATTGAAATCGAATTTCTGAAATTCGCAATATCCACACACACACACACACACACAAAATACTGTACGGAGAAAATGAAAGTTGTTTAATTTTTGAATTACTGGATTATTGTATAAAGTAGACATGAAATATGTATGTACATGAGGAATTATTTTCTTTATCCCCCTTCCGATCCACCACCGAGTTATTTTGTCTACACAGTATTCAGTATATTTTGTGAATGTCGTGATAAATCAAATATGTATTTATTTTAGATACATGTCTATCGTTTTTTCTCGTTTCTTTTCATTTCATTTCATTTTCAAAAGTACCTACATTGTAAGTTGAGCAACTGTCGATTCCAATTTTCTCAATCCCGATTCAAATACTAATTCCAATCCCAGAAGCCACACACACACACACAAATGTATCGTATATATATATAATCAATAAAAAAAACAGTGTATACAGTTAGATGTAAAGTTGCGTGGAAGAGAAAAATAAAACGGTTTTACAACAACTCGGTCACTCTCGATTCTCGATTCTCTCGATGATAGTCTCATCATGGATGAAATGAAAAGTACAATAAGGCAAAATGAGTATTGGGCCAATGTTGATGTATATAAACTCTGTATCTCGTAAATTATTCAATTGTTTCGTACATGAAATCGTAATATAATACTTTTTTCTAAGTCGAAGAACTGTACACACAGTTAGTCAGTTAGTCAGTATTAGTTGTGCAGTACAGTCAACATCAGCAGAATCAAATGACATGCTCTGTAGTCAGTCTTTGTTTAAAACTTCTGTTCTCTGTTCAATAGTCTTCATGTATGTATTTATGCATTGACTACATACCTTTTTGTAAAAAAATAATGCTTTACTTTTAGTTTATTTAACCTACTCGTCCATCAAAACCCACATGTACATGGTATTAACTATTATTACATCAAGTCCAATATCAAATGCGAACAATTTGAAAATACGAAAATGTCTTGAAAAATATATCTCAATGTTTCAGCATGCATATATATATGTAAACTGTGTGTGTCGGAATGTTTTTGTAGCTACTAAAGCAAAATCTAATTTCCAGTGCATAAATAAACATAATGTCTTATAGACAGTCAGGTAAGGCTTGACTATACATTTATATATATATATACAAAGTAAAAGATTTCATGCCGAGTCTGTGAAAGGGAAAAAGTGCATGCAATAACACAGCACGATGTATTTATATAGTGTATGTATCAAGTATAAACTTATTTTAACCATCTCATTGAGTCCCACTTTATTTTTTAATTGTTACACAGAGTCAAATGATGTTGCGTCATTTGACCTCTGTGAAAAAAAGTTGTGAAGCTAATGCAATTTAAAAAAATTGACAATCCGCAAGGGAAAACAATGAAATTCACTTGACCTGTACCACACACAAAGAAATTTGCATACCTATATGTATACAATATACAATATATAAATACTAAAATTACGCTGACATTACACGCTACAATTGCACTTGTGCTTGTTGTTTTGTATAATATAATTCTCTGTTCACGTGAGCACAAAGTCAGAAACGCTGAATGAATGCAAATTTGCCAAATACTCTCAGTTTATGATTTCCTGCACTAAAATTAGGGATTTGAATGATTAAATAACTCAAGGTTTGTTATGAGAGGGGGAACGGACAATAGGAAAGATTCATTGGCAGTCTATAAAATATACATAATATCAGTTTATGTGTAATCAAAACAAAACCATCAAAATTGATTAAACATAATCATAATTGAATTATTTATATAACCAGATAAAGAGGAAGTGAATTTGAACGTAAACAAGAGCCCTTTACTTTCCATTTTCTCTTTCTCTCTCTCTCTCTCTCTCTCTCGGACGGAAACGATAATTCATTATGCATAATAATGTCTGGTATCCGTATGTATGTATTTACGTGTGCAATTGTAGCATGTTTGAATTCCGTGAGTTTTCCGTCAAGTTCCTAAGAAAAGAATGGAGAAATTACAAAAAAATCCCAACAAACACACACAGACACTCGGTCGTCGTATCATATCAAATTTAAATACATGATGCCAGCTGGCAGAGTCTCTGCAATTTCCTTATCTGATTCATCAAATTCCGCTACACATGATAATATTTCCGAGTTAGACTGAAGCTTTTTAGAATTATAAAACGATACCACTGGCATTGTGGTGAGACTCATATGTGTACGTACGTGTGGTGTACAATCACCGCAACGTGTACCACATCCAAAACCCAAAAAGGGCATTCACAATTTCAATTTGACGTTTAGCATTTACATTTTGGAGGCAGGAAATATACTCTCATGATATTTCCTTTTTATTTTGAGCCATCAAAATCTCCGAATTTGACAAATCGTGTACATTTTTATATGTATACATTTATTCTACCAGAGTCTCCAGTTATTTAGTATATATATATGCACACCTGTAATCACGTTAAAAAGACCCTCGCTCTTCTTCAAGCTGCACTATATATTTACATGTGTTCATACACAAAACACAGAGTAATTTAAACTTGAGAGAAATAACATCAACAAATATGAATTGCAAATACAAAAGTTTGGCTATTAACAACTTTTTTACATCGATATCTCTTAGCGAGTCTGCAAGTACACATGAATGCAACTCACAATCAGCACTGAACGAATGTATATGAAGAAAAATGCTTCCTTTTCTTCTCATATGGATTTCATTTTCAATCCAATCGGTTGATTCCTTTCCTCAATTTCTTTCAAATACAGAGGATAAAAAAAGAAGAAAATATGTAGATCATTTTGAATTTTATGTGTCTATTTGTAAGAATCAAAGAATTATATATTCTTTCATCGACAATGTATTTATAATGTGTAGTAGACTGTAGAGAAGTATTACATATGTATTTCATCTCGTACTTTTAAAAGTTAACTTTTCCACTTAAAATAAACTTTGGCAATCGTATCATCAAATTTTCTTTTCAGGAAATAAAATACTTGTTTTACTGTCAAAAACAAAAGTGTCTTGTGGTTGTATTAATTCTTGATATACCGTGGACTGGGGTAATATCGGTCACTTTTCTTATACGATTCAAAATAATTCGTCTGTATCTTTTTTCGTAGTCGATATATTTTCTTGAAATTTTCAGCAAGGAAAATTGACTATATGTTTACAGCATCCCAGTTTTAATGAATGAAAGCATTTAATGCCGGACTTGAGAATGAATCCGCAAACTCGACTCTCCAGCAAAAGTGCGTTGGGCACCCGCCTTGTGTTTTTCCGATGACAATTCGACAATTCTTCATATCCATAACGTGTAACTCCATACTAAAAGTCTATTCCATTACTTATATTGGAACATTTCATGCTTACTACTTAATTAGAGTTTTTTAAAAATTTGCTACACATACAGTTAATGGGAAAAAATGTTTTTGCACACTGTCCCACAAAATTAAAAATTATCCAATGATCAAGCTTTTAGTTTTCAACCCGAAAATGAATTCCAATTCCGATTTCTATTTGTGTGCGGGAATAGCATAATTCATTGTGCTCTCGGCACAATCTTGAAAATAATAGATCAATTATTTGTGTGGTCTGAAGAATTCCTGCCCTTTCCAGAAAAACTTTGTGAAAAACCGTGAAAAGCGAAAAAAAATGCTTAAAACGTAAAAATGCTCAAAACAACGTAAAAATGAAAATTTTCATATATATATGATACATTTTCGTGTACAAAAATATTTTTTCCAACTAACTGTATGTGTAGCCAATTTTTAAAAAAAATAACGTGCCCAACGCACTTTTGCTGGAGAGTCGAGTTTGCGAATTCATTCTCAAGTCCGGCATTAAATGCTTTCGCTCATTAAAACTGGAATGCTGTAGAAATATAGTCAATTTTACTTGTTGAAAATTTCAAGAAAATACATCGACTACGAAAAAAAAGATACAGACGAATTATTTTGAATCGTATAAGAAAAGTGACCAATATTACCCCAATCCACGGTAAGTATATATAACCCATGATATTGGCGAAAGAAATCACATTGAAAAACTTGGGGCGGTCCACTGGCAATAAATCTAGGAAGGCAGAGAGAGAGAAAGAGAGAGAGAAAGAAAATCTCAATGTGAATCTAAAAACGGAGAAACTGTGAACATTACTACAAAATGAACTCAGCGGAGCATCATGTAATTAATGATGTGGAGCTTACAACTACAACAGGGAGTTGTTGAAATTAATGTCGAGTAGTACCTCATCCACTCTCTTTTTAGGGTTTTTCAAGATCCTACTTGATTTTTTGATTATTTCCCCAAAAACATTCCGCTTCAGAGAGTCTTTCTGTGGACACTGAATTGACTTTTCTTCCAGGAAGAGAGAGATATCAGATATGAGAAAGTACAAATGTCAAAATATTATCTCCTTCCTTTCGTCACAAGTATACAAATACAAATACAACTACCCGGAGTTTTTACTTTTGACTCGATAGGGTCCATCTGTTTATAGGGAATTCAACAAGTGACGAAGTCATTTGTCATTTCTAATGCAGTGTGTTGGATATGGACAGGAATAAACAACTTCTTTTGCAAACGTTTTTTTTTTGCCTTTTGGCATTTGCCATCAGAGAAATATTGTAAAGGAAAAGAATTTAAAACTTTTCAAGGCAACAATTATTGAGCTTTAAGCCACAAGTACATATCGTACATATCAGAAAAATCATTCGCTTTTTATCAAGTAAGGGTGTGTAAATGGTATCTATATAGATATCTATAATATGCACGTACGACTCACGTCAAATCATGATTTATATCTGTTAGATTTCCAGGGAAAATGTAAATGTATATACTTCTCAGTACATCAGTACATCCGTACTCATCCCCACTACTGTCATGATTTAGTTAACGTGCTATTCTCTCATTACGTATATATATTATTATTAGTCATTAAATTTGCGAGTCGGAATAATTTTTCCTAGAAATATAAGGATGATTCCATTCCATTCTCATTGCATTGTCGGGGGTCAAAATACCAAATGTGTATTGATTAGATAAACATTAAATCATTTAAATCCTCATGAATGCTGAAATCATACAGATAATTTGCGCATTACAGTTTACAGTACAGTATATATATAGGTAGGTATTTTTTTTTTGTTTAACTATAGGACGTCACTTTTGTTGACACAGGATAAAGTATAAACAATGGTGATTAGTTCATTTAAACTGCTTTAATGTAAACTTTGTTGTGTCTCTAAAAGTAATTCAGTGTACAAGTATTTCGCTTGATACTATACATATATATTTCCATTTCATAATTTTACCTGAAACTATAACTTATAGTCTATAAGCTAGCGTCACCCAATTTTTAGGGTAGTTTGATAATTAAGTTAAAGTGACTTATATACAAAAACACATACATTTTTCTTACAAGTACCGTCAGTTTCGAAAACCCTTGAGATTCCTTTATTCCATGTAGTGTACAAATTGAAGGTTTGTTTATCAAGGTATGATCAAGAGAGAATTAGAGGAATTACAAATATATATACGATCCATAGATATAGCACACAAATAATTTGACAATTAACCCTTTTCTTCTTTCTTTGTTGAAACAAATTGAGGATTTGAAACTTTTAAACAAGAGCTCCCTATGCATCGCTTGAAGAAGCTAAAAAATCCGGCTTTGAAACGCATTAGGCCATTAAGTAGAGAGAGCAGTACGAACGCTAAATTGTACGTTATTAAAAAATCTTTGTTGTAAGAGGCGACTGACGTTGAGGCACAGAGAGGCAGAGAGAGAGGCAGAGACAGAGAGAGAGAGAGAGATAAAGCTATGTAGTCTCAATTCACATTCACATTCAAACTTGTTCCTCTCAAAGGAAGCAACAGGTCTCAATTTTAAACTTTTCAAACAGTTGTTTAAAAAAAACTGAAAATTCAATGTTTGACATTGATTCTTTTTAAAAACTTATTCAAATCCATAGGCAGTTCTTGAGGAAAATTTAACTCATTTAAAATAATTTAGAACACCCCAGGGCGTTTTGACAGTTTGACATTTTTCTACAAAAAAAGAGGAGGATGCTTTGAAAATTCGGACTAAGCAGTTTTTTGGGGGAAATGTTTGAATTTTTCTAAACTTTTCCCAGCATCTCTAGAGAGTAAATGTTCATAACAATGATTTTTTTTTTTGAAAAACCTCTTTGAAAATATGGACAACACTGATTGTGAGCTGCTGTTGCTGTTCGAACGAACGAACGAACAAACAAACGAAGCAAAGTGTATACGAGAATAATATGTATAGGTACATAGAGGGAAAATCTCGGTACATACAAACTATGTGTGTATGTATGTAACTAGAAAAGAGAATAACATAAAAGTTGAGTGTAAAAAGGATAGGAGGAATTTAGTTCTAGGAAGGCTGTTGATGTAGTTACTACATGGGTATGTATCGTATGTGTTTAGTTTAGCTATGTGTAGCAGCTAGTTTCTTCACAACCAGATGGTACATAAACGAATGTTCCTAATACATATCTCGTTGTATGTATTTACGTACATACATACATACATGCACACACACACAACATTTATAATATGAGTAGATAGATGATTATGACGAGGAGTTTGGCTCTGTGTGTTTGAATGTGGAGTGTGTGTGTCTGTGTGTGTGTGTGTATTCTGTATTCTTCGAGGACGGGTGGAAATGGAATGTTGTTTTTCCCTTAGACTCTGAAAGCTTGTCTTCCAAAGCTGTAGTATTGGACGGTGTGTGAGGAGATAGTAGCTGGAGGGATTATATCCAGAGGAATGTAACATGGCGTAGTTTTCTGGTACGAAAGTTTAGTGTGGATTTTGGCGAAGTGTTGAGTACATCATGCCGAAAAAACGAAATGGAGAGATTCCTCTCCCAAACGGATGGGATTTTGATTTCGATTTTGACGGCAAAATGTACTTTCTTGATCACAATAGTCAGCAAACTTCTTGGATTGATCCACGGGACAGGTAAAAAAAAATATATATATAACATTATCAACACTTCTCTCTTTGATTGTCTCTCTCTGTGATTTTTGTGAACTGTGTTTGTGTTTTGTGTTTGTGTATGTGTATGTGTATATATATGTGTCGCTCTCTTTCTCTCCCCTATTCCTCTTTTTGTGTATACATACATGGTTGTGTATTTACATATACATCTCCCTATAGATATGTTTGTCTCAATTTTTTCGTGTACGATCTCTCTCTCTCTCTCTCTCTCAGATAGTTTTTGATATTAGTCAAAGTGGTAGTCGTTGTAGTAGTAGAAAAAAAATCTCAAAAAGGATTGTGTATGTCTATATACAAAAAAAACGCTATATGATATGGAGGATAGAAAAGGGTTACGAGTGAACATTTGCCAGAAGGCAGTGATGGCATACCACCACTACCACCAGACTCCCCTTCCTTTTTCAAGACTTATCATTATGGCATTCCTCAAATTCTTCCGATCTATATATATATATATATGTATATGTATATATGTATGTATATGTATGTATACATGAATATATATAGAGATATGTATAAACAAATTAACAAAATTCTAATTGATCATTTCATTTTGATTTTTTTTATATTCATTTCAACATTATCTGTACATATATTCAAAATTAATGTCATTAGTCCTCGCCATCATTCAATGGAGTCAGGAAATTATGAGATGAATGACGAGGAATTGAATTTGATATTTGATATTTTTCGAGACCTATATATATATATTTATTTGATTATTTTTTTTCATGTAGGAAGTAGATTCTACAAATTTTTATGAATTACGATTGGAGCAATAAATATCTAGTAATAAGTCAATATGTAAGTACTGATAGGACAACATTTTTTTTGATTTATGCATATGCATGTATGACAAATTCTTAATGAGAGCTTCACAGATAGTCAAATTTGACGTAATTAAGCCCCCGTTGTTTGATATCATCTAGAGCCAATACACACTGTACATTTTCTAAGCAGATATTTATTCACAGACATTTTTTTGACTAACGATCAAGATCAAACTGATACGAGATCTTGAGGGATTCTTTTGTTTTGTAATGACTAATCTCCAAAATTTCAAAGTAAACGAGAGAGAGAGAGAGAGAAAGCGTGTGTTTGTGACTTGTGAATACATATGAAAATGTTGTCGATTCGTTGATTGACTTGGTTAAATGCACTAATTTCCACAAATACAAAAGTCTAATGAAATGTATGATGTACCATTCTCTTATTATAGACTGACTAAGCCGGCTACATTCGCGGATTGTGTTGGGAATGAATTGCCGATAGGATGGGAACAAGCCTATGATCCACTCATCGGAGTTTATTACATCGACCACATAAATCGTAAGACGTTATATAGCAAATTGAATCACCATCTGTACATAATATATAGATTTCCCCCCCGAACCTCGGATTATTGTTCTTTAAAGAAAACAAATTCATATTCAAAAATTCCTACACAATTTTCATTGAAGCATTCATAACAGAACAAAGAAGCAATGAAGGGAATCTCCAATGTATAAAAAAAAAAACCATTCGCCATTCGGTGTTGATTGTAAACATTGAGTATAATGAATTCCGTTAATATTGTTGACCTTACATCCAACTGCAGATTCTAAACATCTTTTTTCCCTCTTGTTTGTGTATGTAGAGAGAACTCAAATTGAAGATCCGCATCTCAGCTGGCGTGCTTATCAAGAAGCTATGCTCAGAGATTACCTCTCAACGGCGTCAGAAGAGTTGAAGGTATAATATTTACTTTAGCTGTCAGACTTTTCTTACTCAAATCCGTGTTCTCCGATCCTCCCCGTTTTTTCTCATCGTCATCGTATATGTATATATTGACGAACGTACATTTATGTATGTATGTACGAATGTATGTATACACACAGTCAAAGAAAACATGATCCCGCGTCCCTAAATTTATACATTTATATATTCAATTTTCATTCTCGTGTTCCCATCTTTCTTTTTTCCTTGCAATTTCTTCATTTTCCATCATGAGCTTCATCTATTTAATAATTGGATCATTAATCATAGAAACTTTGTATATTCCTTAAAATTGTAGGCTAAAAAGGAAACTCTTGACGTGAAAACAAGGCGCTTAGGAATTGCTGAAGATGAATATCAACATTTAAATGCAGCCTTAAGTGGTTTACACACAGCTTCATCCACGTCTTCTCGTATGTTTTTATTTTTAATTATACATATTTTGGCCTTTTTTAATGAAATTTTCGTGCATCATTTATCATGTGTATGTATGTGTGTGTATATATAAGTACTTGTCTGGATAATCTATTCTTCTCTCTTTCTTTTTTGTTTTGTGTATATATATAGTGACGAGTACAAATTCAGGTAGATATGATCCAGATCTTTTAAAGCAAGACGTGTCCATGGCTAAATTACGAGTGGTCCGACTACGCCAAGAACTCGAACAAATCCGACAAGAAGTGACAATAAAACAACAAGGACTCCGGACTTTATCCCAAGTTGAACAAAAATTATCTAGTGGTAGCTGCTACACTGTCGGAGAAGCTCAAGCCATTATGAATGAATTGAGAAACATTCAAAGGTCTCTTTTATCGGGGAAAAAAGAGAGAGCGGAGCTCATGCAAAGTCTAGCAAGACACAAAGAGGATCTGACACGATTACAAACGGCAGACAGTTCCCCGGATGTGTCCACTCTTAGTATAATTCCTTTGGAGAAATTTAGTACAGCCTCCCAAACGGATCTTGTCGGAGAGGTACAAACATTGAGCATTCGAACTCGGAAAAAAAAACAATCAAAAAATGTAAATCATGTTTGTAAATGTATTTTGATTGGTTGATTGTGTATTTCATATGTATACAGTTGGTCCCTTTGGGTGCAAGATTAGCAGAGATGGCAAGGCTCAGGTTACAATACGATGAGAGTCGGAAAGAAGTTCAACATATTCAAAGACGACTGTCGGAATTGGAAGAAAGTGTTGAACCCGGTGAAGTTCAGTCGGACAAGGATCGTCTTCTCCTGTTCCAGGAGAAAGAACAACTGTTGAGAGAACTAAGGAGTATTTGTCCAAAGTCAAGGCCAACAAATGAAATGGCTGGTATTCATGTGGAGATACAAAGACTGGAGAGTGATCTTAGCCAAGCGGCTGAGATGGCCAAGAAAAATATTGCTGATCGATTACGACTTCAGTAAATAATTCATAATTCATTTTTACTACTTTTTTTGTTCTATACAACATCAAAATATACCTGTCATTTTGATACGAGTTTCTAATGTGTCGTTGTTTCTATTATTTTGTTAATTGTTAATTTTTAGTGAGGAGAAGCAGAATCTTCTACATAAATTAAGGGACGCTTTGAATAGTATGGCTGCTCTTGAGGGTCGTCTCAAATCTCTATCTGCAAGTACATTAAGTATGTCTTCCAGCTCGTCTTTGGCTTCCTTAAGCTCAAGTCAAGCGTCTAGTAAGGTGAGGAAAAAATCAACTGCTCAATGAAACCCCGAAAACAATTCAATATACAGAGGATTGGACTTGTTGTATGGATTACATACATATTAGTACATATTAGTACTTATACATAATTTCTTATTTGTATCATTGACAGGGATCTTTATCAAGTTTAAGCTTTACCGATATATACGGAACTCCTTCCGCGCAGCCGGATACTATTAACATGGCAGATTTGCATCGGAGAGTTGAGCGATTGTTACAGGTACGTTTTCGTTTTCGTTTTTTCTATTTAAATGTACCTTCCTTTCGTATGTATATGTATATATGTACGTGGTAAAACTAACTAACTACTTTGAATTGATATCGAAATGAAGGGCTCAAGCTCCACATACAGCTATAATTCCAATTCTTGTGATGCATGCGACCCGCCATTGTCGATGAATTCATTGGGACTTCAACAAGAAGGAGGATCACTGATAAATCGGGAAATGTCTTCACACCCAGTGCCTGGTTCAGGGAATGCTCAGCTCCAGTCTGTGCCATCGTTATCTCCGCGGAGTTCTCTGTCTTCCGTGTCCCCACCAATATCACCTTATGAAGGCATTGCTGGCCCTCCTCCATCCTACGAACAAGCATTCATGGAAAAACAGAAAAAACAGCTTGCCTTGGAGAAACAACCTCATTTAGATGATGTCCTTGGAGAACTCTGTCTCGGAGACAAATTTGAAGTAAGGAATCATCCACAATTGACAATTCCATTCATTCAACTGATTCAACAAAGTGGAATTCCAAAGAAATTGAGATTTGTGTGTGTGTGTACATTGTGTACAAACAAGTTATTAATTAGGAAATGGTTAAATTTGACTACTTTTGACAGATTGAGAAATCCAACTCCTATTCAGCTCTACCGCCTCTTTCCCCAATTTCCGAGTATGTGGCAAATGAAGACTCGACAACGGAAGAGTCACAAGAGGATGTTTCTCGTCTGCAAGGCTCTTCCTCGGTGTCAGCTGCCGTTTCCGACGAATCTGTGGCTGGTGATAGTGGTGTATTTGAAGCATCTAACAATCGTAAAAGTGCCGCTCTTCGTGATCTTAATGCGGATACAGCTCAAATACAAATCAAATTAAGGTAAATACAACATCCATTTGAACATTGTTTTAAGATGAGTATTTTAGTATTTGTGTATGTAGGAATTGCATTGGAAAATTTCTATATTTCTGTGTAATCTACAGGTATGCCGTTTCGGATGGTACACTTCATATTGGAATTGAGAGAGCAAGAAACCTCAACGCCTTATTCATCCCAGAAAATCATAAAATGTAAGTATATTAAAATTAAAGAGATTTGATGGTATGCTCTACATGCATATCTTATATAAAATCTCATGTGCGGAAGAATTGTTTGTGACAACTCTCATTCTTTTTATTACAGATCAATCAAGGCTGCCTTACTGCCAAATATTCCAGGAGTTCAGTGTCAATGTAGTACAAAATTTCTGGAACCAAGTGACAAAATGACATTAGGAGAAGATTTCCCCGTCAGTGTACCCCTTGGGAAATTAAATGGAAAGACTCTACAAATCAATGTATACGGAAAATCACCTTCTGGCTACGAACATTGTTTAGGAATTTCACAAATTAGCTTGGCGGATTTTAGCCCGGATTCATCCTCAACACGATGGTACAATGTTTTGAGTTTTCATTTTCTACAAATGGAGACCAATCCTCTCGCCAAAGACACAGTGGAATCATCGCATACTCATCATAAACAAGAGAGTGATATTAGCGTTACTTGTTCAATAAGTTCAATAAATGGTCGTATTCTGAAAGAAGAATCAAGTGATGAATCCACAATCATTTCCTCACAAACATCCACATTGACCAGAAATCAAGGTAATCCATTGCACATCTTTTTTCCTTCACTATTAAATTACAGTCCACCTACTGTACTTTAGTATGTTATGCACGTATCCGTATATGTATTAGTTTTATATTTCACTATTGAAATACACAGGTACTACAGCTGTGGTCAATATTAGTATTTAATAAATATGTTATTGTTTGTAAATAGATGGAGAGATACTGCATAGTGATGTAGAGAAGTGGCATCAACGAGCGGACTGGAGATGTGCACCCGATGCATTGACAGAGAGTGGGGATGAAGATCAAGATGAAGTTCAATCCTCAGATGAAGAAGATGACATTGCTGATGCAGAAGCGACAGAGGAGGAAGTGATGGAAGAAGCTTTAGAATGTGCTGATGAGACAGCCGTGGTGGAAGAGGAAATGATCATTGATGTGGAAATGGAAGACAAATCTACAAATACCGAATGTGTATTTGTTCCCACCAAGTCCGGATCAAAGGCTGCCCCAACATCCAAAGGAATTGTCATTAAGAGGTCCCAGACTTTCTCCCCAAGTGCTGTTGTAAATAAAAATGAATACGTCTGTCGGGTAAGTAAAAAACAAACCACATTTTGAATAATGTTCTTCCTTTTTACTACCCATTTATGAGATTTATGTGTAAGTATAAATATGTAGGTAGTTATGTTATCTCAAATTAGTTTTCCTTCTAATAACTAGAATAAGATTTTTGTAAAACAAAATGCTGTCAACCTTAGTGTAAATAGTGGATTCATATAAATGTATTATTTAATTGAGTTTTTGATGAGTATTCCGCATTAGAGAGGATACAAAATACACATAAATATCGTATATGTAATGTACTAATTGCAAGTGAGTGCATTATTATGTATTCATATTTCGGTCACATTCAGACATTCAAAAGAGAAAAATAAAAAAAATTGGCGAGATTTTTGTTTGGAGTTATTTTGCAGTAGGAATATTTGTATGGGTAAAAGAGCCACATTGCATTTTTTGGCTCTATTAATAGCTGGCGATGCGTTGTCTGAGATTAAACTATGCGTTCTCTCCTTGTATATATATATATATGTATATCCACTGTATGTGTGTGTGTGTGTATACAGCAAGTTCATGCGTGGGTAGAGAGTAAAAAAAAAAATCAAGGAATGTGAATATAGTGAATAGGTATTTGAGCTTTCTCTCATTCCACGCATGTATTGTGTAGTACACATTTTATAGTGGTGTTCTTTGCATTCGTAAATGATTGTGACATGAGAGGTATTCAAAATGAATTAAATGTTTTGCTATTTTTCACTTTTGTATACATAGTTGAACAGAAGCAGCAGTTCTAGTGGAGCTTTGGGAGCTGCAGTTTCGGCGAGTGCTGCATTCCAACGAGGTTCTCTTGAGCGTCGAAGCCTTCGATGGAAAATTCGTAAGTATATAAACATTCCTCTGCATTTAATACATGTATGAGCACTGAGAACGCGAGAGATAATGTTATGATGAGGATGATGGTGGTAGTGGAAACTACGTATATATATATAATATATATATATTGATGTAGTATCAATGTAGTATCAATTATTTTATGTATTATTTATTATTATTATTATACTTGAATTTTGTATTTGTACACTAAAGCAGGTATGATGAGCCCTGCGTCCACTTCCACGTCAACAATACCACCACCCAAACAAAAACATCAACCCCATTCACCTACAGTAAGAACGTCTATTGATCTGGAATTAGATCGCCAGGTAAATACAAGAGGAATCTTTATACATAAACAATATGTATATATATATTTTACTCAATCGATAATTTGTGTCTAAATGTTATGCATGCACACAATGAAATGCAGTTACATACACAAGTATAAAATTAAAAATTAAATTATTGTTTATGATATGATTGCAGGCACAACAGTGTAGATTACAGTCTTTACAAGAAGAAATTAGACGGCTAAAAGTGTTGAAGGTACGCTGCTATTTCTATCCATATTGTAATTTATTCCAGTAATTTGTTTGTTCATGTGTGTACGTATAATGTATAGTTTAATTTTAATCACGTCAAAATTTTGTAATGAATTTTCTACAGGAGCAATTAGAAGCAGCTAAAGCGGCAGGGGACTCGGAAAAGATGAATAATCTGTTGGAAGACGAGAGACTACAAGAACTATTCCATCAGTCCGCACAAGTTCCAGATCCTCTTTCAGACAAAGGAAAGGAAAGTTTGAAAGTGGAAAAACTGTTAAAGAAAACATCTCGAGAAATATACAAACTTCGAAAAAGTCGGACGCCAAGGGGGAAACCAGATATTATATCTTTCAAGTAAGTTTTTCAATTTTACCATGTTGCATCTGGAATGAATAAATTCATATGTATGTAGTACTTTTTAAAATACCAGTTTGTTTCAATTGATTGATTTTTTTAGAGAGAAAATGGCCTTCTTCACGCATACATCTAATTTAATTCCTTTGATGATTGGTGATGTGGACCGAATCACAGAAGAGGCTGTCACATCCTCATCAGATGACACAATCGACTATGTACATGAGTGTAGTGCCACTAACTTAACAGCAACAACAACAACAGCAACAAGTGCTCAACCCGAGTTAAAATCATCATCAAATTCGAATATTATTAGCGATAGCAACAATATTAATATTATTAATATTAATACTAGTTCTAGTAGTAGTAATAGTAATAATAATTACACGAATGTGAATAGACAACCTCAGTATGAAGACAGGGGGAGTGGTGGTGGAGGTAACAACAATAATAATAATAATAATAATAATAGCGTCGTCACACAAGAGACTGAAATAGTAGAAGGTTCTATCCATGTGCATAGAGATAGTAAGGATGGAATGGTGGAGAATATTAGACATTTTTTACAAAGACCAGGCGGAGGAGGAGGAGGAGCAGGAGGAACGACAGAGAAGAAAAGTCACATTCAATATGTTGTACATCTCTAATAATCTTTTGTAGCCATCACATTATATTGGCCTTAATTCTTGACAATCATTGTTATAATTATTGTGCCTCAATAATATACATATATATATATATATATAATATATACATATAGTATCTGAGCGGAAAAAAATGTCCTTTTTTTTTGTTTTTGTGGAAGCATCACATATTTATATTTACAGGAGCTATAATAGTCCAGCTAGAAGAAGAAACGTTTAAGATTAGGTTTGAAATGTATGGTTAATTTTTATTATCTGTGTACATACTGTGTCTTAACGGTTATAAAGGGCTAGGGAGAACGTTACAAGAGGAGGAAATTAATATATATATATATATTATTACTGTCATAATTGTATATAACATATTTACACACTAAATTCTTCTTGACCTTCTATAAAATATATATATATAAATATTTTACTTCAAAAGCTTTCATATATGTACATTGTATAATATATATTTAATGAAAGGAAAACGAAGAAGTACAGATGTTATGATATAATATATATATATATATAGCTGGTAAACAAAATATATATAAAATAAGTACAATTTACATATATGAAGTCCATTGGGCAACAACACAATTATTGAGAATTGCGTCTGGATAGTCTATAAGAATTTTGAAAAATGTTCTCTATTTAATTAACATTATTATTATTACTATTATTATTATTATTATTATGTACACGGAACTATATATTATATTATATTATTGTGGCCATGCTTGTGATCATTGCCATTATACGATTACACGAGGTGCCATTATTACACTATTTTAAATCATATTATGATTTTTTTTTGTCGTACAAAAAAGGAATAGGTGAGAATGCATAATCCGACTGGAATATATAAGAGAAAGAAGAAGAAAAAAAGCTATCGAGAACTGTCTACTTAAATTATGTGCCTCCACTTGTATCTATATATAGCCCTGCAAAAAAATACACATGTATTTTGTCTTCAAATTGAGTAAAACAAAATATATATACACATTTATTTATATCGGTGACTCTGAATTCGTGTGTGTACATACATTGAACAGATGAAATTCATTGTAGTTAATGTATATATAGTTTACATATTTAATTAGTTAGGTTTGAAATTCGAAACCATGTGTATGGGCACATAGGAAAGAAAAATATTCTCATGGTAAAGTATTTATATATATATATAATTATATATATGTATAATAATATACATATTAATGGTACCTTCATCATTTACTCAATTTACAAAAAGAGTTAGTGATTTCACACATTTTCACATCACTGCTATTGAGACTTAATGCTACCTAATTATTTATTTCATATCTGAAGAAGTTTAAGTTTTAGCCGTGGGTACAAGTAAGGTCTACACATACATGCTATACTGACCGAGATTTTTAAAAGAAAAAAAAAAAACATTCAAGTACAATGAAATCAATGCCTTAATATCAAATCCACACAAACAAACGAGAAGAGATAATCTGTTTTTCAGTGAGAGCTCCGGAACATTACAACGGTTAAGTAAAGTAAGGTAAACTTATATATAGGTATATATATTATATTATATAAATACGGGTTAAAATAGTATATATATAGCCGCCAAGCAAAATGAAATGCAGTGTGTACTGGTGATTTGATGGATGGATAATCTTTTTTAGTAGTGATTAGTGATAGTTGATAGTGGATAGTGCAAGGTCAAAAATAAAGAAACTATATACATATACATATATCCTCCTCTCTCTTTGGGTATTTTTCAAACTTTGTCGTGGAACATTTCATGTATATTTCTACATATTCTACTATCCATTCAACTCCACAAAATTTTCATGGTGTCAAATGTCAAACGGTTTTTATTTCAACTGAAGAATAATGAAGGCCAGATACCTTTTCTCTTCTTTTTTTTTAAAAAAAAAACAATCTTCTATACTATGTATTAGATATTATGTGTATGTAATAGAGTTGCAGTTGCAATAGTTTGATTCTTCAAAATTTTATTTTATTTTTTGCATACTGATATAGTAAAATATGCATTTCTTTTTTGGGTGAATTGAGAATGAGGAAAGTTCATTTACAAATCGTATGACTTGTGGGGCAATAATAATTAGGTAGCTATAATTTTTATATTATGTTTAAATATATACATATACTTATATGATAAATACGTGAGGAAAATGAACACACACGCGTGATTCAAGAATGAACTGATGAGAAACTAATTGTTTGTTTTTGTTGTTTCTTTTTTTTTTTGGAATTGAAACTACTATACTCGATTGATCAAACCCACCTGGTACTCCGTATTATAATAAATTTTTTCTCCTTTAGATACACACATAGTTATTTTAACATTGTAAATCGAACAAAGCTCGAATATTTTATTTATTATGTGTAAGACAACAAAAAAACAAAAAACAAAACAAACAAAATGTTATTTGGTAATTCAAGCCACCCTGTAACTTTTACTTATTGTTAGATACATATAGTGCAAATATACATGTGTATATTATATGTTATAGTATTTTAAATACATGTCTGGAATGAAACTCCCCCGTTATACAGATATATATATATATATTATATATATTTAGGTATATGTATTTAGAAAATCCAATATCAAATGACAAGGATATGATATAATATAAATTATATTATGAATTATTATTACTTATGTATAAGATAAGATAGATACATTTACAAGGAAAAGGAATTTTGACTTTATACAAAGCTTTCTTCGTTGTGTTTCGATAAAAAGAAAATATATGTACATATATACATATATTATATAGGATGACCGTAAAAGAAGCCTTGTAATTATAATGGAATCGTGATCGTAAACTTTATATATTTAAATGATCTTATCATTTAATATCGCATTTATAGCTTTAGCTTATTTTTAGCTTATTTGGCATGAATGAAGACAGAGAGACGAAGTGAAGGGAAAAATGTGTGTATGCGTGTGCGTTTTGTTTTTGTTGTGAGAGAAATGTTTTTTAAAACTGAAATATTTTGTGACAGTCAATGAAAAATGTTGCTTTTGATGTAAATGAGGATATCTTGCAGCCTTCATTAAAGGTATTGCCCTTTGCTAACTTAAATAAGTATATATAAATTATATATATATACAGATAAAATTGTGTTCCAATTTCATTGCGTATCAAAACTTGATAAATATATATAAAAGCATCAATTATATATATATATACAAATATATATGTACACGTTGAATCCCTCCCGTTGTTGTTTGTTGACTTTTATTCATTGCATATTCGAATTACTTCCATAGTGGAATCCCATTTTCTCTGCATCCATACAACAGGCACTGAAAAACGTTTTTTCAACAAAAAAAGAGCGCACCGAATGCCGGCGGCATTATAAAATCACTGATTTTCTCATTCTCAATTAGTTTTGAGCTTTAATTTATTCATTACGTTTTTATTCCATATTATTGTGTTTTTTTCACAAGAAAGATCTAATATTATTGCGGGCTGTTTTAACGAATTAGAATTGATAATTTAAAATCAAAATATGTGTGTATTTAGTATTTATATATTCTTTTGTTTTGTTTTGTAATCCCAGATTACCGTCGAATTCTGTTTCTGTTGAATCTTACCTAATGCTGTATAGAGAGAGCGAATTTTCAGAAATTATAAAAAATTTTTACTCTTCAAATTTTCTTTTAGTCAGCACCAAATGACAACAGGTATTCGCAGGTATGTGTGTGTATCCGCATATATAATTTCGTTTATTTTTACATTTATAATCTTTTTAAAATCAATTTGCCTGCAAATCTCACTTCATCAAACCCGTGATTAATCAATCAATAGATAAAATTTGTTAACTTGAAAAAGTTAAAATAGGTATTACATTACTAGTAAAGTTTAATTCATAATTTATTTTATCTATACATTCTACATTACGTATGACGTACAATGTATCACTGTACATTTCGTATTAAATTCTATAGATATCAAAGAATGTCACGTTTTTTAAAACTAAGTATTCCGTTGAGATTTGACTTGAGATTAAAGGATTTTAAACACAAAAATTTCATCTTGTTTTTGTTTTTAGTTTTTGTAGCAAAACGGGATTTCTACTCGCATTTGTAATTAAATCCGCGTCCATAATGATACAAATATGAATATACATCTACAATTCATTAAGTAAAGGGAGAAATGTAGCAGTTTGTAGCCGAGTTGTGAAATATCGTAAGATAAGAATTTGACTTTCTCTTCCAGTTTTCTCCCCCCTTTTACCCTGAAATTCAACACGAAGAAAACATATAGTCATTCACGTTTTGAGACTTTTGAAGATTGATATAGACGAAAGTGTTTCTAAAAGTAATGCAAATGAAAAGTTCCAAATTTAGACATGCAAAATGCAATCAAGAAAATAAATAAATAAATATAAATATATATGTATACCAAACAATGTGGAAATTTACCATACCCGAAAGAGACTAAAATTCGAGTTCAAGCTGGAAGATTTCAATAATAGTTTTCAGTTGGGGGGTTGACATGCATGATAACATATCAGAGAAAAACACGTTGGTCTATATGTATATATATATACGTATGGAAATGGATACTGAGGAAATAAAATGTACAATGAGAGCTATATATATGTTTGTTGAACTATAGTTGAGAAAATGTGTCAAGATCCAGCTCATCCTCAGTACTGGAATTGGACAGGGAGGAAGCATGCGGTGAACCAGCGAAAAGGTTCTGATCCTGGTCATGCTCAAGCCACAATTCCTCATCCGAAGATTCATTATAGATGAGAGGAGTTACTACAGAAAATGATGAGGGAATATTGTGAAGTATGAGAGTGAAAGAGCCCCCGAATCAGAATCAGAGTAAAGAGCAAGTTTGAGAAACAACTTCTTTCTGCCTGGCACGGAATCCTGAACATCCCAATTGTGCCATCGCTTCCGACGTCAACAAAGCTACTTTGTTCTCCCGGATCCGCTTGGACAATGACTCACGGTTCTTTGGATAATTTCTTTGCATGTCATTATAAGTACTACTACTATTATTATTGATGGACTCGGACACATTCGCTATCCCATTTTTCAAAGTAGCTTTAGAGAGAAGGAAATTCTCTTGAGTCTGATTCAGTGCTTCTTCAACACCGGACTTTCGAAGTAACGTTGTCTTACTTGGCTCTGCAACTTCTTTCTTGTCCACTTTATCTGGGATCACTTCTCTTTTCGGGGGTAGTATGGAGGACGCCTTTGTCAACGTTATTGGCTGGGATTGGACTATTTTCAAAGTTGAAGTTGGCTCTCCTCCTCCGACAATTGTTTTGACTGCAGGAACAGATGATGATGTCCCTTCCGGTGTCTTGTCGGACGCTTCTAATGACGATTTTTCAGCTCCTTCGTCAGTTGAAGTTAAGGGATTTTTTAAGGTAACGCTTGGAGTTGGAGTTGGAACGGTCTCAGGTGCTTTATTTTCACTTCCTCTACGTTTCATCAAGGTCGCACATGTACGTTTAGCTGCATCCATATTCATATTATCAATACTTGGCTGATGAGTCATATTTGGGATATGACCATCATTATGCATACGCTCTGCTGAAGTTCGCATTCGATTTCGACCGCCCTTACTTTCACTCACTTTTGGTGTTTCTATCGAATCTATATCAAAAATAATTTTGTATGTATAGTTTGTCGTCAATCATATAATATTTACTATATCATACGATTCCTTCCAGTATGTAAGTATTTAATATTTGGTATTTACCTGGTCGGACACTTAAAGTAGAGCTACTTCCAATGGAGTTACTTCGTACTAAAGGTCCTACTCCAGTCTCAGGCACGAATTTACGTTCTTTAATATTTATGATGGGTGCTTCCCATGAAAATGTATTACATTGTAGTTCGGACAATGGTATACGCTCTTTTCGCCCAAACAACCAGTACGTACTCAGATCTCCCTTCCCTTTCATAGTCACAGAACCTCTGAAGTCGTGAAGGTACGTACCTGGAAGTAAATCTTTAGTCGTGGCTGATATTTGAACACGTCCAGCTTCACTTGTGCTCTCCAGACGGGAAGCTGTATTCACCGTATCTCCAAAGAGACAGTAGCGAGGCATCTATCAAAAAAAATATATTTTTATATATATCATCGTCATTATACAGTATACATGGATGAGGACAAAAGATTCAACTCAACATCAGAATACCTTGAGCCCAACAACTCCAGCAACAACGGGCCCGGAATGAACGCCAACTCTTAATTTTATATGCTCTTCCACTACAGAATTCAAATGTAAATAGAAATAGAAAGAGCTTTATTAAAAAGTGCATACATTTACATTACATTACACAAGTCCATCTTTTCTTCTACTTGTTCTTCTCAATCAATTAAATATTAAAGGAATGAAATAATAATTTTTTTTTCTCACATTGTGAAGGATCTTTGATCCCCATGGAGGCATCAATCATGTCAAGTGCCATGTCGCAAATTCGTTCACAATGATTTGCATCTGCAACAGGAGCTCCTATTCTTGGAATAATAAAAATCAAATATTTTAGTACTTTCTGTGTGTACACACAAAGTCAAATATGGAAATTATAAATAGATTTTGAGATAAATTATACCTGAAACCACCTGCATGTAACAAATGTAAAAAGCTTGTTTAGAATTTAGACATTTTTTTAGTAAGCTATTTGTATATACACTTAGGATCTGAATAGACTGTAAAGACATATTATTATACATATAGTAAATGGTTGATTACCATGTACGCATCGCCTATCGTCTCCACTTTGTACACTCCATTTCTCTCTGTGAGTTGATCGAAGAGGGAGTACATGTGATTCAACATGGAGACCACTTGCATTGGATTGATACGACTGCAAATCTCAGTGAAAGTCACGACATCAGAAAAAAGGATAGACACCATGTCGAAAACCTATATACAGAGGATAGTTTACACATGATTTCCTAAACATAATGAGGGGAAATGTTGTTGTTGACACTTTTTCAATGAACGATTTCCCAGTGACAATGTATGTATGTATATAAATATCGTACAAGTACAACAAAAAGGAATAAAAGTAAAAGTCGCTGGGCAGTTTGGAAATGGTGAAAGTTATCAATTGCATTTGACTCTCCTAATACGTCTTCATCAACAGCGGTATAAGCTACTTCAAAATCTTTGGAAACTGGATTAACTCTTGACACTTGGGCTTAGCAAAAGAATGATTGGATTGCACACATGAAAACATGCTTTCTTAATGGCCAAAGTACAGATATGTATAGTCCAGGGGGGACTATAAAGGAACTGGAAGACATAATTGAACTCGAGCAACAATGAAAAGAAAAAGTATGGGGGGAAAGTGATGATGGGAATGGGGGAAAGTGACAAGAACTTTGGGTTCGGGTGAAAGTGATATACTTGACACAAGTTATTTTAGTTGTTGAGTGTGTGAGATTTTTTTCAAGGGATTTCTTATATATCGTACTTACTTCACAAGTATCCACCGGATTTTCTCCTTTCCTAATACGATCCGCCACTTGTTTCGGTATCATCTGGTACAGAAGCTCATCAGTTACTTTCATTTCTTCATCAAGTTTCTTCATGCTCTCTTCTAGTTTCCGAGATTTCTGTTGTTCCTGGTCAAGTGCTAATTTTAATTCCACCGACTGCTGAGTCCCTGCTAACACCAAGTCCCTACATATACAGAAACAGACATTATCACCACCACCGTTTAAATTTTAAATAGTCAATTCAATCATTCAACCATTTCCCGATCAATGAATCATATAATCCTTCAGCATCAGAACTAAAACTTACCGACTACAATCATGGAGAGAAAGATCGTTGATATACAGCCCAGTATTGAGCAGACCTTCCAAGTCATTCGTGACTGGGGTCGCTAAGTACAACATCATATTCCATTGATCCATGAATAACATTTGTCCTATTGTTTCATACAAACCACAAAAAAAAAACATTTCATACGTTTTCCTTATTGTATAACCTGCACAAAATTGCGTGAGAATCATAAGAATTTCACTCATATATATATGAATTAACCTTTTAGACGAAGATGAGAGGATGTGTCTGCACCATCTTCAATTTCATCAGACATGGGATTGTCATCTCGGATGGGGGCTGTTGTGATGAGCTCAAAGATATTGTTTCTTCTCTCAAGAATCTATAAACATGTTCAGAAAGTATTTAAACGTTGATTTCCCATGTACACTTGTATTTATTCTATTTAAATATATATGCTTGTTAAATATATATGATTGTTAAATGTCTTACACTTGTAAAATTGAAAGGTATGAGGGGACGGAGCATGTCAAATGCCTGCGTGACACATTGCCCAGTTATATCCTTTAAAACGGCGTGTAGAGAATGACCCGTGTGTTTGATGACCATTTCCGGGCTTTATTCAAAACACACATGATTCTTTATGAATTTTAAAAATTTCAGTACACACAACACATGAAGAGCTATCAAATTGTGTCAAAAATAATATGTGTGCATTTGAATGCGTACCAAAAGACGATACAAAATGGGAAAACTTCAAATAGCATGGACGCAAGTACTGGAAGTTGTTGTTCTTCTTTTATAATTGCTTTAAGCAGTTTATCCTGTGTACGAGAGAGAGACAGAATTAAATTACATTGCAAAATTCATATCATATTTTGGTTGTCCTAATGCATGTTTTAGTGGGTCAAAAGTTATTTCATTTCGATTGTGAATGTTACACATTGCAGATTCTGTCAAATCCTTATGATTAACGCCCAGAGATTAAAATAATCTGGGATCTCATCACCATACAAATGATGTCATATAATATTTATGCTTTAATTTCACAATCTATTAGAGATTCAAAAAAATGTTGATAGTGAGAGAAAGCGGACGGGGAGTGAATATGAAATATGGAGAAAGCTACGTGTATGTATACATATGATAGAAGTATATAGACACGCTACAAGTGTGCTCCATGGACTTGCTTTCACTTTCTCTTTTGGCTCGATTCCTAGTTTATTGTACATTTGAGTAAAGTTCTCACAAAACACTTTAGACTCGGAAGGAGGACGGAGAAAATCTAGCGTAGACCAGTCGAGTCTACGTAATGTGAAACTACTTAACAAAAAAGCATCATGTTACTTTTGTGCAGTCAAACTCTCTCAAAGTAAAGTTGCAAGTTTCTCAAGTTCACAATAGAAAACGTATGTGTTTGTGTGTATGTGTGAGGGAAAGTTGTGATTTTGAGTTGATTGCAACTCCCAACTAGTACATGCAATAAAGGACACTTTGGTGTACTCCACATCAAAAAAAGTTAGCACTATAGAATATATAATATGTAGAGTTGTGTTCGTTCGAGTCACTCACTATCCAGCTGCGTGCATGCATTTACAACTAACCAACCAACTGATAGATTTCCTCAATCATTTTGACGAAATGACTAAATGTAAATGCAGCTCCTTCAGTTCTTTTCTTCAAATTCCCTCAAATTGTCATCAAGTCTTATTCATCTTTTTTTTCATCAAATTACTGTCTTTATCCTTTCTACAAAGGACACGAGTTCCCTTTGGACTACAACGGAGAATCCCAAGGCAATGTATATTTTAATGAATTCCGAGATGAAATTCGGACTTCATAAATGTTTCTCAACGGCTAATGTATACTTTATTGCGACGTATTTACAATGATTTGGAAATTCATCAAAAAAAAGAGAAAGAATAAAAATGACTCACCTCACAAAAGGCTTGATTATCAAATGATAATTGCATAATGACGTGCATCGTGTCACCATCAAGCTCTTCGGAAACCAATTCAATGCCGCAATCCATGTTGTAAAAATGTTTGGACACCTGTATACGTACAAAACAAGATCATTTCGTTTATCCGCATGCACACGTAATATTTTTTATATACTTACATAGGTATAAAAATGCACTACACAGAGGGTCTGACACGGAACGTCAAAAACATTTGACTTTTGACTCGAATTTTTTGCTTAAACGATAAGTTTGAACTATTTGAAAGAAATCCTGATGTCTCTTTTTGTTCTTTTCACATTTTACATGGCTGATGGCTGTAAATTTGATTTTTCCAAAGCATCACTCTCAAAAAAAATCTGTAGATTTGGAAACCGTTTTTTTTCAGCCGATTGTTTTCGAGTTTAAATATTTTGATGACGAAAGGTCACAAAGTCATTAACTTTCTTTTGATTCTACTTTAAATAAACTGAAATTTGACAAAAGGGATAATTTTACTACCAAAACTTATGCGGGTTGGTCAGAAAATCAATTTGAAAAGGGAGTTTTATATCGCGGGAGACCCTCCGTATAGAGTAGAATGTGGATACAGCTACATATAGGATTTGTAGCGTCATTCATCTTATTTAATATCCATTCCAAAGCAAAGGGATGGAAAAATGCCTTCTAAATCATTTAGGATAATGTTACATTATGTCATCCTTCATTAATTTCAATTAGATTCAAATTGCTTTTCTTTCTTGGTAAAAATGGAAAATATTCTCTCTAGAGTTGCTATACAAGTTTGCATCATTTTACTCTCGAATGCTTTCCCCTTGAACAATTGACGGCGCATGAGGAAAAGGAAAATCCTCATAACAAAATATATATAGCATATTTTTACATGTTCTAAAAACATTTCTGAATCCAAAAAAGGAACACTGTAAACAGATATGCAAAACCATTTTGCAAGGACGTTTTTTCCAGTGTTTGTTTTCTCACAAAATTGTTCAGTCAGCCAAAAGTTTAAATGTCAAGATAAATGTAGAATAATGTACAGACGTAGACTCACCTGTTTTATTTGCCCCATGGTGTAGTACACAAACCCTACAAAAAGACAAGATTTTTAAATTGGTCTATAAATTTAGTAATTTAGAAACAAACATAAAAAAAACATATGCGATTCTTACCTCTTCGTTTGCTTCGATAGTGCAATCTAATTCAGTAAAAAAAAATTCATCATTAGAACATTTCACTTGAATTTAACTATACAAATATATATATAAATCATGATTGTTTTTATAACAATAATTAAAACTTGCGTGAGTCCACCAGCCGTTTCGTTTTCGCAAAAAAATGAAGGTGCTCTCATTCGAGGGTAGGAGAATTTTAGGTATTCATGTAAATTGTCCAAACCTGTTGAAAATGCCAGATAATTTTAAAAACATTTGTACGTTTTTGCACTAGGCATTCGCTCCCATTGTTTCTTGTACTTTACAGTACGTACATACATGTTTAAAATACCAAAAGCCTCCGTATGATTCTACATTAATAATCTGATTTCACTGTGGTTCCAGGAATATGACAATAAAGCGGAATAATATGTAATAACTATCTGTATGTATTACAATATTGTAATATTGTGAGTCACTCATCCAATTTCAAAATCTCATTCCAACAACCCAATTCTCCGTCAAATCCCAGTCCTAACCAGTTGAGCCTCTGGCAAATAATCTCTAGCTTTATTAATTGCAACCAATTCATACATATATTTTCCTATACTGTGTGTACGGCTGTAATACTTTAGTCATATCATTTCATCTTGAGTGTGAGCTGCTGCTGCTGTCCTTTTTGAACAATACACGAGACTATCTCATCCATAATTATCATGAGGGAAATGAGGTGAAGCAGAACTTATTAATGAATGGATACTCGTTAAGGCTATGTAGGAATCTCTTGATCAAGGGAAATCATCGAGCCATTTTACATTCCTCTCCTTTTCTCGTTCGTTTTGTCTGAAAAATCTCCAGCTTGCAATGAATGATCCGTTCAGTCGGATCCGAAATTCATTGTGAGAATCATTATTGTGTGTATACTAATAGATTTTTGTGGTTATAACCCAATTTATCAGTAGAATATACGGCCATTGTACGATACATATGGACCAAAGTCATGAGGAATCCTGTACTCACGTTAATAATAACAACAACGTCCATTCTATACATAAAACATACATGCTCTGATTCTACAAAGTCCTTGGAGTCTGTAGTCTGTTCTGTAGCCTTCATTTGAAAGCACTTTACATTCAAAATGATCATACTGTTGCCACATGTTTTAATCGATATTCAAGGAATATTACATAATGCCAGGAGATGAACCCGTGAAAATGATATTGTGTGGTGTGGTGTGCACTTCACAGAGTTTCTTCCCCCCCAAAAATAAACCACAGGAACACGTAGACTTTCCGTAGGCTAGTAAATAATGGGGCTTCCACGAGTCTCTCAAAAGACAAACTACGAAATTGTACATGTATGTATATGACATATGACGACTGAGAAAACGGAACGAGATGGTTTTGAAAGGAAGAGGGGAAAAGTCTTTCGCATCCTATTCTCGTTTCTTATACTGTACTCTATCCTCGTGTTTGTGTGTGTGTGTGTGTGTGTGTGTGTGTGTGTGTGTGTGTGTGTGTGTGTGTAGGATTTTGGAAGATCGAACCGTGACATGGACATAATGGTTGTATTTTTTTCCAAAGGAGATATGTCAGGATAAGGAAGGGAAGCAACATGTATTTTTTTTTGTACAACTACATGACACTATGGACAATGGTTAGTCTATAGTCATTTCATTCACAGTGTAAATTGAACGAAAGGAAATGGATTGAGGAGAACTGGAGGGAGAACTGTCTCATCTCACAAAACTTGAACATGGAAATATGTGTGTGTGTGTGTGTGTTTGTGTGTTTTCCAATTATTTTCCATGTTCTAACATCCTGGCGCTCCATCTTCAACCTTCCCATAAATGAAATTCCAAAATTTGTTTGACCATTCTCCTTCTTCATATTCCATCATCCCATATTTCTTGAGGCATTTTCTTTGTTATCCTCCTTGTCCGTTGACAGGTTACCAAAGAATTTCACAAAATATATACAAATTCTAAAGTTGTTTGTAGTAAACAAATATGTACTTGATACTTTGCTCAAGGAGTTTCAGATTCTTTCTGGACAAAATCCAGTTGTATTCTTTCAAAATTCTTCTATACAATTTACCAAAGCTGGTTTAGTTACACAATACAGTATATGATTGTATTTCAAAGAGGTGTGAAACTATGTAGTTTTTAAACTGTTGTGTAATCTATCATCAGGAGTGGAAATCAGGAAAGTAATTTCACTCACTTTACACTTTCCCTTTCACCTAGATTTTGTTTGTTTGGAATGGTGAAGATATATATATATTTATATCTCGAGTATTATATGCAACTTACCATTGAGGAAATCTCGCATGTGACGCCCCAGAACGGACATGACTTGATCGTAGCCATATTGTCCAACAAATTCCACAAAATAGACTCCCATGGATTCAAAAAATTCCCTCTCGTTCACATCCAGAACCTGTTGAGATTAAAACATTCCATTCAGTCCGAGATAAAAAAAAAAAGTATTTACATACTTTTGCTACATGTAGAAACAACAAGCAAACCTTACCGCGTCATAATATAAAAGTATATATGGATAAATCATGACAAATTTTCTCTCCACGAGAGCCACAAATGACATTACATTTTAATAGGAAAGCAAAAGTTGCACTCTCTCTCTCTCTAAAAAAAATGTTGAAGGGAAATATAAAATGAGGAGGGTGACACGAGTTGATTTACCTCACAGGCGCTCCTTGCCAAACGTGGAATGAGCGTTTCTGCATAAACATGATGAACACTGAAAGACGGGGCATCAATGCCAGCATGACGACGAACAGAATCCCATTTACTTTCTCCCCATTGTATCTTGACGAATGCCGCCAAGTTTTCTAGTAAAAGCCCATACATTTTGATGGATTTTTAAGAAAACGGAAACACACGAACGGAGAAACTTTATTTAGGTTAACCAAATAAATTTCAAATAGAGAGAAATATTTCAAGGAGTTGAGATCACGTTTAAAATAAAAATTCGAATAATTGTCTTGTCTTCCTCTCGTTTTTTTAGAGTGAAAATCTGCATAAATTCGTGATAAAATAGAAAAATTTGAGTCTGTCCCTCCGTTTACTTCACTTATCCAATCTCTCACACAGTTCCGTTGACATCAATTTTAAAGAAATGGAATTAGATAAATCATTTTCTCGTTTTCTTCGAAGAAGAAAAAAGCCGTCTGGTTTCAATCCGATTGTCAACTCGATTCTCACGTAATCTTTCGTATGGATTTCATTCTTCACAGAAGCACGTTCGTCAAAGGAAAGGGGCAAAAAAAAGAAAATATATATATATATATATATATATTTCAGATTGTCAAGTGTATAGACAGAAGAAGTTTAGTTGGATGTGACACTGTTGACTCAATCAATCCTTCTTCATTTCGGCAATGGACTTTCTTCACTCAAGTATTTGATTTTGTTACAAAAGCAAATGATTTCTCTCCTCCACACTCGTCTCATATCTTACTTCTTCTTTCTCCGAGTCAGAATCACAGTTGACAGCACTGCACTGCACTGCAGTTGAGTCTGAAACACAATACAGGTAAAAGGAATTGTAAATATCTTGAGAGTACACAGACACACACACATGAACTGATATACACACCACCGACCGACCAAGAGTGATCTGGTTCAATGGGGAATCTTTTCCAATCTAAAAGTCTTTTATGTGACTGCCAGTCTTTTTTATACTTCCTATACAATTCCGCGATTGCCTGTCTGCCTTACGTAAGAAAGGTAAAAGAGGGGGGGGGGGGGGGGAA